>JAUCBJ010007546.1:0-40260 GCA_032718475.1 Nemertoderma westbladi
GACTTGAGCCAAAGAAAGAACGGCTTGGAAGTATTTTGTGCTGTACTGCTTTTAGTCTTACACTAGTAGGTTTAATTATAAAGGGCATATATCCTTTAACGGACTACTTGAATATCTCTGTAAATATCTCAATGCTGACATACCGGTACTGATGTACCGATATACCTAACTGTTCAGTTGTTGTTTATACTGCTATTTACTGTCAGTTCTTCATAATATGGTTGATGAATTATTATATTTGGAATAACGATAAATAACCCCGCAACCCAATATTCTTGATATACCGAAGGTAAGAGAGAAAGGTTACTAATAACGATTGTGACTTATGTTAAAGTGGTTTGAAGTGAATCTAATGTTATTTGATAGACCCTACATGAGTCAGCCTGTGTTCCTTTTATATGTGACTAAAATCAGTGAAGATTGGCAGATTAGTGTGCAGTATTGTGCAGCATTGTGTATGAGTGAGTCTGTTAAAGAAGCAATTCCTAAAGAATGCGCCATATATGTGAATTATAATTAAGCCATATCGTTGTGAGTAGTTTAAGTCATAACTCTGTTTATATAGATAAAGCGCCACGTCCTAAAGGAACTGTTAATATTACCGAAGGTGAATAATATTGTCAGAGATTATATAATACTGTCAGTCGAATAATACATTAGGCTTACATAGCAATAAAATTAAACCGTCGAACCCAATCTCCCGGGAATATCCAGCGGGTGAATGGTCGCGCACGGATTGGTTTCGACTAGTGTAGTGAATCAAATATTTGTCATAGACTAAAAGCAGATTTAATATCTAGAAGACATCTTGATTTGGTGGGTTAAACTGCCAAAGGTCTGAAAGCGAGAACATCGGGCTTTCTCACCTGAATTATCTTGGGAGACGTAGGAGGAGTTTTTCTTACCTGCTCTCTCCTGTCATTGGTTCGAGACTTGAATTTACTTACCTGATCTTTAGGCATTTTATTTACGTAATAAGATCTGTCAGTGTCTTTTCCGCTATCTTCTCCTTGAGAAGTCTGGCTTTCGCCGTCATCTGTATAACACACTGGTGTTACCTTTCTCCTAGAGACGGGTTTTTCACTTACCTTGTTTTCCGGTGTCTTCTCTCTGGACAGTTTCAGGAGCTGTAATTTCACTTCTCCATCTAGGAATGACATGAGATCAGCCATGGTAGGATCTCGTCGTTGTTGTTCCATCATATATAACACTTTCTTATCCCAGCGTGTACCTACTCCACCCTTCGGTAAAGTAGAAGCCACTGCTCTAATAACCATAGCACTCTGATACTCATGAGACTTACCTAGCCAATCTAATTGTCTGCAGATCTCCTGAATCTCATCGGAGAACTCTATAATCCCGCTGCTCATAAACTTTCGGGGCGCCACTAACTTTGCATACAAATACCCAGCTATGTTATTCCTATTACCATACCTGATGTTTAGTGTATCCCAAACTTGTCTTAATCCATCTGGATGTCCAATAAACCTTAACGCCATTAACTTGGGAGATCCTTCCAAGCACTCGATGAGGAACCTAAGTTTCTCTCCATTAGATAGTACAGAGTTCTGTATGTTATCTTTGTAATATTCATTAAAAGGTAACCATTTCATCTCATCTCAATTGAACTTGACGATCTCTCCCACCTTTACTGCTTGCCGGGCTTCGGTTCTAGCCATTTGACACGTAAAACTTTCTTGGGCCATCGTGTTATTTAATATCGAGTTATCGGTATATGAATTTCTCGGATTATGATCCGGTCTATAGGGAATATCATTATCAACAGGTCTATAATTACTCTTAATAGGGTTCACTATAGGAGTTTCTACTTCGCTAGCAGTATAGATGCGTGTAGGCTCCACACCTTGCGCATGAGATACTTCAGACCTAACAGGTTGACACATTGTTACAGGGGGTGGTGGTATACCCTTTTGTAAATTTACTAATTTATCACGTTCTAGCGCGATATTTTGCTGCACTTCTTGCAACTCTAACCTACTTTCCTTTACGGTTCCCTTTAACTGTTGAACAGTCCCTTCTAACTCTCGGACCTGTTGGGAGGAGCGAACTCGATTTTCCTCCATCTTTCCGAGGAGAATGTCCATCCCGCACCGTCTCTCGTCCACCCAATCAACCGCCGAAGCGGGATCCGCCAACGTCGTAGCGGGCAGACGAGGGACTACGGGCGATATATCCTTTATATTTCGCTCGGAGTCCAGGACCGACACTGTTTCAAGGGCTGTTCCTCTAGGCACAGATAATTTAGTGCTGTGTAAAGGGAATTTAAAGGTAGGTTCTGGGGGTACAGGTGTCTCTATCACCGAAGGGGTGATTTCAAGAACAGGCCTAATTATTTCAGGCTCATCTACTATAGTAGGGAGTCTTTCTATTTTAATTATTTGGTCTGTGGGTTCTGTACTACCTAAGTTTGTGTTATTTAGTTGCCTTCTAACAGCTGGGGGCAAATCAGGTAATTTCTGACGGTGGGACATTCTTTTACGTCTGCTTAGGCGAGATCGATTTCCCCCTCCTTCAGGATCGGTGGTATCGCCTTCCTCAGATGATGTATAACCCTGTCTTTTGGGAGTAGATCGATTCATCATCTGCATATTACTAGCTGTTAACTGTTTACTGAAGTCGTCTTGCTTCTCTTGAAGATTTTCCAACTCCAGTTGGGCGATCTCTTCAGCCGCTCTCCGTTCTGCTTCTGCCACCGCCGCCGCTTTTGCCTCTGCCGCTGCCGCTTTTGCCTCTGCCGCTGCTTCTGCCAAGGTCGCTTTTCTTTCTGCCTCTGCCACTGCTGCTATCCTTCTGTCTTCTATACGTTTTTTCTTTATTTGTTCTTCTTGAACCTTAGCGATGCGGATACTTTCATTGAATTTAGCTTTGTTCGCAGCTAACCTATCCACATCGATTGCGTCCAACACACGCTGGGCTCCTTCACTATTAGGGCTAAGTCCCTCTAGCCTTCTCCTCAGCTCTTCATCACCTACAAAACGTTGATAGTCCGACAGATAGATATCAATAGCATCCCTCTTATGCGGTTTCTCTGCTGTCGCTTCACTCTCCACTTGGGAAAATGTAGCGTCTGTTGATTCTCCATGGGTTGAGCGCTGCTCTAGTTGGGCTTTCCACTGAGCCGTTCCTTGAACTTTGAGACTCACCTTTTGAAACCAAGTCTTTACAGCAACTTGCAACGACGTGTCTTGTCTTCTTTTAGAAGCCTCCTCAAAGGCTGATAAGATTAGCCTGATTCGTAGAATTCTTTCTCTAACTTGATAAAGCAGTTGTCCCTGCTCTTGAGGTCCTTGGGGTTGTTGAAACAGTTGTTTTTCTACTCGCTCCATAGAGCTGAAGAATCCCTGTGCGTATCCGGCTGCGGACCTCTTCCACACAGCTGGATCGGTGGTCTCCTTGGCTACTCCCATCCGGTGTATGTCTTCCCAGGCAGCTTCTGATAAATCAAACGGGAGTCCGGGTCCGGGGAAGTTCCATTGCGACTCAACAATAGATTTCAGTTCTTCCTTTGTGTATCCCGCATAACTATCTTTAGTCGATCGCTTACTTCTCGCCCAATCGATCTGGTGTTCTTCCACCGCGATCAATATCCTAGTGAGTTCGGCTGCAGGAAGGATGAGAAGGGGATCCGAATAAACCGCATCCGTCATCTTTGCTCCACGCTCGGGTGTCAGCTCTACAGTATCTTCACTACTGGAGCTGTTGGGCCGCTGAGAAATAAGTTCTTGGCTCGCGGGATGTTGCTGTTCCGCTGCTTCTTGGTCCCGCTTGACCTGGGCTCGAGTGCCTATGATAGACCTACGATGTTGGACCAGCCTAGGTTCTGTTATTACTACTGGAGGGATGACCTTCCTCACAGTGGGAGGTGAACTGAACTTAGGACTAGACGGTTCTACACCCTTATCTGAGTCGCAGATAGTTACATCTAATAAACTGTCTGACAGGTTCTGCTTAGTATCAGACATGTTTGTTTACCCAGTTGAATGCCTACTGCTATATTACAGTCTAAGCAAGTCCAGTAATTCAGTATTAACTGCTAGCCTAGTAATTAATTACCGATACTGCTACTCAGTGTAGCGTGATATATAATATTAGAATACCAGTATGCTTATGGTATATATAAGTATTATTACAGACTAGGTTTTTCACAGAAACCGGTATATAATTTTAGCACAAATATATATAAATATATAATAGGCCTATCGTGGATACCGGTATGCAGTTTACACTTATAGTATATATAAGTATAATTATTAACTAGAATTAATTACAGAATACCGGTATGATTTCAGCACAAATATAAATACATAATAGGCCTATCGTGGATACCGGTATATCAATTATTTTAAATAATTGAATTTCTGAATTTTAAGGGTTACTTGGTTACTTTAACTTACTTTATTACCGTTATTTAAGCAGTAGTCCAACTGATATTGAGACCTAATTGTTATATGGCAGGCCTACTATTTATAAATCGTTTGAGTTGATTTATAATATATATATACCCGTTGAAATGGGTTTTTTCAATGTTTGAAATAAATGTTATTATTTCTGGGGGAGTCACTACACATAAGCTGTGCGCTCTCAGTGGAGTGCTACTTGTTAGACACTAAAACAAATAATTCTAATTTACCTAAGTTACTTAATACTACAAATTACGTACAATTCGGGTTGAGATTACAATCTCTAAATAAACACAAAAATTTAATTACAAATACACAAATACAAATTTTTAGGGTAATTTTACAAGAAGTCTACTAACCAGCCTAACAAAGGGTTAGAATATCTGGTTATTACAACGGACAGGTTACTACGGTATTTGAAAGTAACAAGTAGTAGTAAATATACTGCGTTGTCCAGATAGGAAAATACCACCGCCTGACGACCTATAACCGTATCGCTATAGGTACTACATTATGTATCACGGAGTGTCCCTACCTAGAAGTTAATTACCGCGGTCTACCAGAACCAACGTGCCTATTAACCACTTTACAACACAAATACACTGCCTACACACTAATTGCTTTCGGAAAGCACTGTACACTAAACCCTAAATTAGGTACAAGTACTTGTACAACAAATAATCAGTAGTTAAAAATACTTGAACAGCTAAAAGAACCACGGTATCTGCCGGAGTGACCAAAGCACAAAATCTCCAGTCTTTACCTACGCCGAGCAGCCCTGATGTAGTACCGGGGTTAGTTTAACTATAACGGTATGTATAACAAAC
This sequence comes from Nemertoderma westbladi, assembly GCA_032718475.1. NCBI lineage: Eukaryota > Metazoa > Xenacoelomorpha > Nemertodermatida > Nemertodermatidae > Nemertoderma > Nemertoderma westbladi. Next base: position 5,249 of record JAUCBJ010007546.1, read on the forward strand.
ACAATTACTGTAGGAATAAACTTGGGGATATGAATGTTGCGAATAATCGCATAAACTCTGAATAATAAATATTACGCTACGCGTACAAACTATTCAAACAAAATGCAGACCAAATACTGACAGACTACTATCAAGCCTAAACAAACCACGGTATATGCAGACTCCGAAATGATTAGTTAGTATGTGTTCTAACCCAGTAGTACGACTTATTCTTTCACAGGGGGTTTACCTCACAGCATTTGAAGCCCCTACTTTCCTAACTTAGCACTTTATCGGACAGATGCTCTACACACACCGAAATTTCCTCAAACCCAACAACAGCCAGACAACTATCCAGCCTACAAATTATCTAAATAAAATTATACGCTACCCGTACAGACTACACAAACAAAGTACAGACCAAACGCTGGCAGACTACTATCAAGCCTAAATAAACTACAGGACATGTAGACTCCGAAATGGTTAAATAGTATGCGTTCTAACCCAGTAGTACGACTTATTCTTTAGATGGGGGTTTACCTTACAGCTATGGCTGCCCCTACTTCCTAACCGTTCTTTATCGGACATACACTCTACATGCACTGCAATCCGTTCAGACCTAATCAACAGTTAGCCAACAGTCAAGCCTACAAATTATCTGTACAATCTGAGCAGGCTTACACGCCTTCTGCTCAATACTGGCCTACGAATAAATAAAACTGACAGAAATAAGTAAGCTCCAAAAGAAACAAGGGGTGTACAGTCCCTAATCTCTTAAACAGCCTACCGGTATACAATACCACAATCGAATAATACTGCTGTACCTATACCGTAAGTAGGTACCGGTCCGGATGATCAGGCAGTCAGGCCTACTGGTTACCGGTGGACCGGTACTTTCGACTAGATTGCTTACACCGCAATCTAGAAGCAATATCTGTTATTGTTTGCGCTTTTAAGACCTTTGACAGTTTAACCTGCCAAATTAGGATGTCTTTTGGATGATATATATTATTTAGCTTATGACGAGTATTTGATACACTACATTAGCCGAAGCCAGTCTATGCGCAATCATTCACCCGCTGGATATACCCGGGAGACTGAGTTCGGAGCTTAATGATTGATGGTGTAAGCCTACTGTATTATTCGACTGATCGTAATATATAATCTCTGACAAATATTATTCACTTTCGGGAAATATTAACAGTTCCTTTAGGACGTGGCGCTCTAAATATGTAAACAGAGTTATGACTTAAACCAGACACAACGAAAAGGCTATAGATTCACGTATATGGCGCATTCTTTAGGAGATGCTTTGTTATCAGTTACAATCATACACAATGCTGCACAATACTGCACACTAATCTGCCGACCTTCACTAAATTTGGTCACGTATAAAGAGAGCAACATACAATTTATGTCGGGCATATGAAATAGCATTAGATTCACTTCAAACCACTTAACATAGGTCGCAATCGTTTATCTGTAACCGGTCTCTCTAACCTTTAGTATATCAAGAAGGTGGGGTGTCTGACTATTGATCAGTATTCCGATATAATATTTCATCAACAAATATAATGAATAACCGACAGTAAAAGCAGTAATGTTAAGTAAGATATGTATGATATGTTTAGTTATGGTTTGATAACAGATATACGTTCTATAATTAAGCCTACTAATGTAAAGCTAAAGAATGCTGATATACGGAGGTGCCAAAAGCCGGTGTTCTTAGGCTCTGGGCAAAACATAACACTGAACTACTGAGTTTCTGTATCCAACTCCAACACAGAGTCAAAAAACGCTCTGATTGGTCAACCAAACAACGAGAGAACAAAGAAACAAAGAAATGTCGACGTGGCAATATCAGCTGTTAGCCGTCGTCATGGTAGCGACACTGTTTTCAAGAGTATCTAGCTTATCGCGTCACGAGATTGCGGATTATGTCCTCTAAAGTACAAATACAGAAGAAATGACTTTTATGTCCTCTAAAACATCAGTACAGCAAGGACACGGCCTTTTTATGCCAGGCAAACCAACTACAGCGTACTTTAAGGGAAAATAACCGGTTAATTACGCAAAAGCTTTTACAATTACATTCATTCGACCCAGCTACTATATCTCGGTCCCACCCGTCGCGTAACAATAAACAGGTTTTTGTGAAATTTACCTCTTATTACGCGCGCGAATCTCTATTTAAATCACGGTTTAAGTTGAAAACCAGCGTATGTTCCGACCAGGTTTATATCAACGAGTTGCTAACACCATATCGTGGCGCCCTACTTTACGAAGCACGTCGGCTGGTCAAAGCTAAAGTACTACGCGATGCTTGGTCGACGGATGGCAATTTATTTGCTAAGAATAATAAAGGGGAAGTCGTTAGGTTAAATACCCCCAAGATATTACCAATCTCGTCGATATCTCTGATTCATCTCAGACACCATCTGATGTTGTGAGTGTGATGTCGGTTCTCAACAGCAACAAGTTCGCGTCCTTACTTGAAGGCCCTGTTTGAAATTGGTACCCTACCGGTAATGGGATAACGAAATAGGCATAATTGTTGATATTTTCCTTTGGTTTACTTACTGTTTATTGGCTGATTGGCCCTGGGAAATGAACAATCGAAAGCATTTTTTTTTCTTGTTTTGTTTTGTGAGCTGTATAAATTTTTGTAGCTAATTTTCGCGGTAGTGAAATACACAATCGGAACTTATGTGTTGATGTAGAATTTATATTTGTTCTCATTTAGATACCTCCCTATCTGCCGTTTATATTAGTATTATATGATGGGTATATACCGGTATTCCCATACGGGATTATATTAGGGTTATATACCGGTATTTTTATACTGGATTATGATATAGATATGTACCGGAACTTGATTATATTTTTTTTAGGGGATATATACCGGAACTTGTTTATATTAGGAATATATACCATACCAGTATTTATATACGTGAACTGGATTATATTAGGTACAATGTTATACTACATTATCAATTTCTCTTTTGCTTATATTTTTGTAATTTGAGATTACAGTAGTATCGATTGAACGATAGATAAGAAAGTATTTTTTTTCATTTTTAGTTTTTTTGTTATTTGTTGTCTTGTAAGCCGTGACTCGCGTTACATAATTATCTGAACGCAGTACTGTACAGACTTCCATGGTTCACCTTCAGTTTGATTTCCTCTGAGTTTAATTTTCTACATGGCACGCCTTATAGGCCACTGTACTTTGCCATTATCATCGTAGGTTAATCAGACATATTATAGTACTTGTTCGATATATATATATATTGCAATTTTTATGTATTGTGTTAGTTGTTGCGTATGTGTTTGTGTACGTTTGTGTTTGTGTTTGTACATGTCATGTATGTATGGTATATGTGGAAGTGTATATGTGTCACTGTTTAACACTATGGGGTCTGTCTGTGAGTGTAAGACTCTGATTGCTGCCTGCTGTGCCTTACTTGCTGTTCTATCCTCCTTGATTGGAACTGGGACCTCCCTTGCGTCGCCTCGGTCGCTGGGACTGATGAACCATAAAGTTGCTCTCCATTATAGTGTTTTAATTTCAATAATATTTTATGTTTATATAAATCCTTTTGTTATTTCGGGTATTTATTAACTATGGGTATTTCTACTGACCAATGGAGAGCATCTATTGGCCCATACGGTTCCACTAAGTTGTTAAGTGTAAAATTTGTAGCTTTTTCGTTTCCTTTGCCATGTTCATGGATCATCTTGCTATTAATTACTGCATATTTTTCACTTGTACTTTCTGGTGACGTACAGTTTAATCCAGGGCCGGCACTAACCACGATTCACCCACTACGCATTTTACAAACCAATATTAGGTCTTTGCCTGCTAACTGGGATTATATGCCAGACCACCTTAGCACCTCATTTGATATAATTGCGGTGGTTGAAACATGACTCACTGATTGCAATAACTCAAGTGATTTGTCATTGGCCGGCTTTCAAGAACCTCTTAGGAGGGACCGTTGTGTTGGCTGGGGAGGTTTAGCGTTATATGTGTCCAACTCAATTATGTCAAAACGTATTCATGTTCTTGAAAATGTGGCCCCAAATTATGAATCTTTGTGGTGCTCATGCTTAACCAAAGCTTCTATTTGGTTTATTTTATAGACCAGAGTACACAAGCCCAGATTTCTGGGAAGCAATCAATGATATTGTTTCGGAAGCAAGGGGGCTTGGCTACTCTGAATTAATTTTATTGGGTGACTTTAATAATGACTTACTGAACCCGAATGCCTGCAGGGACTTGGTGCACTTAATTCAGAGACAGGGTTTATCAAAGTGGGTAAATGAGCCCGCCCGTATTACGCCATCCTCCAGTACCTTGTTATTGCCCATTCTTACTACTGACTCCTCCAAGGTTTCGCATGTCAATGTTACTCCCCCTTGGGGGACTAGCGACCACTCCGTTGTGAAATTCGAATATAATTTTAAAATATACAAAGAAACAGCATATAGACGCCACATTTGGTTATATAACGAGGCCAATTATGAACTTTTTTTGGACTGCCTGCGCGATATTAACTGGGACGATATAATTAATAACGAAACTGATGATGTTGATGCAATTATTTCTAAATGGTCTGATAAATTTTTAGAATGCGCAGCAGCTGCTATACCGAATAAGTATGTAACAATTAGACCATGTGATAAACCTTGGTATAACTCCAGTTTACGTGCACTGGCTAACAAAAAAAACAGGAAACATAAGCAAGCATGTCAACAGAATACCGAAATTGCCTCGGCAAGGTTTAGATTAATACGCGGTGATTACACTAATAAGTGTAAAATTGCAAAACAGGATTTTTACCAAGGGTTATCCGACAAATTGTGCTTTGACAATAATATCACTGAAAAGAAATGGTGGGGTATCTGCAAATCTGTAATTGGCCTCCAGGTTAAACCTGAGATTCCGCCAGTATACTACAGGGATCGCATTGCGACTAATAGTCGTGAAAAAGCTGATCTCTTTAATGTCTATTTTACAGACCAATATAAACTGGATTGTTCGAACTTTATTATCCCAGAGGGGCCAATGCCTGAGCCTGTACTTACTGAAATAAACATTTCTAGAATTGACGTTTTAGCTGCAGCCAAAGATCTGTGTCCTGGTAAAGCTGCGTCACCTGGGGATAAAATCTCAAATAAAATGATTTTATCTGCTTTACCTTTTATGGCTCGTAATTTTTCCAAACTCTTTCAACTTATATTAGATAAGGCATGGCATCCCGCATCTTGGAAAAAAAGGTTCGTTACCCCGGTTTTTAAAAAAGGTTTACGATTTGAATGTCTTAATTATAGGCCAGTGTCCCTAACGAGCTGCCTTGGTAAACTTTTCGAACGCATTATATTTAAATACGTATTCAATCATATAAAGGGTTATATAACAAAATTTCAATCTGGTTTCAGCCGCGGGGACGGATGTGTTTACCAATTACTTACATTGTACCACGAGTTGGTTAGTGCCGTTGACAAGGGTAAAGAGGTAAGATTGGTATTTCTCGATGTCAGTAAAGCATTTGACAAGGTTCATCATGCCGCACTACTACATAAACTAGAGCGGATGGGGATATCTGGCTCTCTGTTGAAATGGTTTCAAAGTTATTTATCCAACAATATGCAGTGCGTCTTAATTAATGGGTGTCAGTCCACGTGGTTATTAACGCTTGCAGGGGTTCCACAAGGTTCTGTGCTAGGTCCATTGTTATTTTTAGTTTTTATTAATGACATTGTCGATATTGTTAGTTCTAAAGTAAAGTTATTTGCGGATGATACGTCTCTGTACGTTATTGTGGGGGAACCTAGTGTAGCCACGGCGGCTCTTAATGCCGACCTGGCTAATGTTTTTGATTGGGGCAAAAAATGGTTAGTCACATATAACGCTTCAAAAACTGAGGCAATGTTGGTCTCCCACAAACAGGTTAGGCATATTGAACATGGTATCCTTTATTTGAATAATGACATAATTGAAGAAGTTGAGAGTCATAAACATCTTGGGTGTACTATATCGTCTGATTTAACATGGGATGCTCATATTAAAAATATTATTACTAAAGCTACGCTTAAACTAAATATGTTGCGCGCTGTTAAATATAAAGTAGATAGGGCAGCACTTCTCAAAATATATGTGGCGTTTATTCGTTCTGGTCTGGAGTATGCAGGGCCAGTGTGGGACAATTGTTCTAACGAACTAAAGTATAAACTGGAGCTGATAAATAAGGAAGCCATTAGGATAATATGTCGATTAACCATTTCTTGTTCAACTGTCAGTTTATATACTGAATCTGGAATATCGACCCTACAAAATAGAAGGACAATTCAAAAATTAATTATTCTATATAAAATGACAAAAAATTCAGCTCCCCCACATCTGCGCGAATTACTTCCGGAAACCTTGGCCCAGTCTTCCCCATATTGTACAAGAAATCGAGATAATTATAGGGTACCTTTTGCTCGGAATAATTACTTTAAAAATTCATTTTTACTATCTTCCATACGAATATGGAACGATTTACCGGATAATATACGTAATGCAACATCTGCTAATAGTTTTAAAAATTTAGCAAGTAATCATCTTTACCCATCCGCAGCAGTGCCATCATACTACTTGCTCGGTAGCCCAAATATTAACGGCCTGCTTGCTCGTATGCGATGCATCTGTTCGTCTTTAAATGACGACTTATTTCGTGCAAAGGTTACTAGTTATAGAACTTGTGGGTGCGGCCATCCCTGCGAAGATGTGTACCACTATTTTATGGAATGCACGCGGTACACTAGCCCTCGATTGGTACTTAATCAGTCCATGTTACAACTTGACCTCCGTTTTTCGGTTCATGTTATCTTACATGGACCTACTGGCACCCCCAGCATCGTTGCATCTAAAACACCTGTCCTTATTTCGGCTGTCGCAACTTTTATTGAGGCAACAAACAGGTTTAATTCGCTGGGATACTAATATTCCTTATTTTTTCTTTGTCCCAGTCAGAATATTTTATCTTGCTTTTCGTATTTTACTAAGAAGTGGGTGATGGTGTGGCATATCTTGTCAAAATTATTCAAAAATTGCATTAATATTAAACAAATGTTATTGTGCACCACTCAATCGTGATTCGTGGTTATTTTCCCAGGTGAAGACTATTACACTCAACTTATTATTTTCGCCATACCTTGCTTAAAAGCACCTTTGTGACACCAGCGACTTATTGCGGCGAGCGGGTCGGGTTTCTCCCCATTCAGGGTGGGATGGATGTGGGTGGGATGCAGCGGGATTGGCAGAGGGTTTCTGGGGGGGGGGGGGGGGGGGGGGGACAGTGTGTCATTGTATGGATGTACCGAGTGTGTATTGTATGGGGCTATGTGCATGGTAAGTGTATTGTAACTGTATATATAGTATTAAGTATTACTTACGTTATGTATATCATTTATATATTGTATATTTGTATTCCGTGCCTTACCTGTTTGTAATTATTCTGGCCGAGACGATTCCACATAAGTGTGCAACTTGTTATTGAATCGGCCCAACTTGTTTTGGAAAAATATACATTATATTATATTATATTATATTATCCACCAGATAAGGCCCTATGTACACTACACTATACGGCATTATCTCAGATCACCACAATTCAAACATTTCTGTGGCGACCCCTCTCGCCCTTTCACTCACCAGTTCCCCCTGCCCAAATCGGACTAGGTAGTGAAAATGTTTGTTACACTCACCGAGTCTACGGTTCAACTTGGGCTTGTCTACCTTTCCTCCTGTCTTAGCATCTTCGAGCATCCTCCTCATGGCATTGTATCCGCGTCGTAGGCGATCGCTCATCCCGACATCCTCCTCCTGAACTCCTTGGCCTCCTCTCCTTGTCTGGTGTGGTACCATCAGCCCCACCATTGCCGTTCTGGTGGGCCGCTCACCGCCTGTAGCCACTGGTTGGATGGCAACTCCGGTACTCCTCTCGCTGCTCCCATCCCATTCCGACTCGCATCCCTCCTCTCCTTGTACCCGTCCAGCGTCCACCCGCTTCCTCGACAACCGAACCGTCTCTCCTCGGCGAATCCGGAGTGGCGGGCTGGTACCGCCTCGTCGCTGCCTCCCAAATCGTCGCATCTCTCATCAAATTGAAGGTGGGCTCTCCCCCTTCTCCGAACCCAGGGGCGTTCGTTCACTCATCGCTCTTTGTTGGCGTGTCATCACAGCTAATCTTGTTGTTGGTGTAGGTTTTTAACTGTGACGGGATCTGAGTTGGCGAAGACCCCAACTGGTGTGTGTGTGTGTTTGAGTCTTATGGATATAGGCGTTGTCGCGTCTGCTTGGCTTTTGAAAAGCTGTTTTAATTCTGAGAAGGATGAAGGCCGAATAAATAATTAAAAATAAATGTTTTATGGTTACAGTTGTTCGTAATGTCAGATAATTAATATAGCACAATCTGATATAATAATAGCACGGTCAACTACGACAGTTAAAAACCGTGTGAATTCTACACTCAATTCTAGGCAACTGAGCCACAGTCAATATAGGTAACGGTTATATTATAATTACACAGGATATATTTCTAGCTACTTTGGCCTAGCCAAAGAATGCGGATTTCATTGATGGTAATTCGCCCCACCATTGGTTGATCTACTTTCTCTGGGCCAAACCCTTCTTTCCCCTTTGGCCTTTATGCTAGCTTCTGCCCTGACTGACTGGCCCTCTGGCTGGCAATGTATATTGCCCCGCTGTGTTGGTATGGGTTATTATATTGCTAATATCGCATACACACACAATCATGATTCGTAAATCGACTTTCCCCATTTTCGATGCAACGAATTGGATCCGCTAACAAAAACATTAAAATAAAAAAAAGTACCACTCAATGTCAATCCGTATTGTCAATTACTAATATAAACAATGATTTTCATGGGATTTAGTTTGTGTCGATGCATTCGATGTATTCCTCTAAATCTAATAGTTCTAACTAACTAATATAACATTTAGGTAACAAGATAATCACACATTTATATTTCAGATGACCCAAAATGTACAGACTCGAATCCTGACTGTGCTTATTGGGCCCATGTCGGTGAATGTGGCAAAAACCCAGGATGGATGTCTCGAAACTGCAAGAAATCATGTGGAAAATGTAATGGTGAGTATCATAATTTTTGGTAATAATTTTCATAATTCTGGTCTGTCAAATATAGTCCCAATGCCTGTAGCAAAACAACACCCCTTTCTAACCAAAAAACAATTTCGTTAACATTACAGTAATAATTGGGTATAGGCTCTTAGAGGATGGTGTATTTGATTCGAGGTTAATAATAATAAATTAAATCAGGGTAAAGTTTATACTATTGATGGGAGAATCTTTAAGGCTCGTTAGGCTAAAGAATGCCTGTTCGCCACCATGTGTGATCTTCCACAGTAAACCCTTACACTCTGTTTCCTACATAAAGGAATGCCTGTTCACCACCACCATGGGTGATCTTCCACAGTAAATCCTTCCACTCTGTTTCCTAAAGGAATACTTGTTCACCATCATGGGTGATCATCCACAGTAAACCCTTCCACTCTGTTTCTAAAAGGAATGCCTGTTCACCACCATAGGTGATCTTCCGCAGTAAATCCTCCCACTCTGTTTCCTAAAGGAATGCCTGTTCCCCACCAAGAGTGATCTTCCACAGTAAACCCTTCCACTCTGATTCCTAAAGGAATACTTGTTCACCACAATGGGTGATCTTCCACAGTAAACACTTTCACTCTGTTTCTAAAAGTCTGGGTCTAAAGGTCTGGTACATCAAATACACAGCCAGAAAACTGTAAATTAAAATTATTTAGTATTATAATTATACCAATTCTATTAATTATACGAATCATATGTGATTGAAATACAGTGTGTCTAACAAGCAGTTGGAATAAATTATTGAAGTTGGAAGTATTTCTTACAGATTTTTTAGAGAAATATATCAACATTGTATTATTATATTATTATTATTATGGGGTCAGTTCCGCCCGTGGCAACATTTTTGGATTTTTAACTGTACTTTTATACTTTTACAACTGTAGTTTTATAAACCCACATTATCCCCATAACCCTAAAGTGAAGTATTTCTTAAATATGGATATCACCTTTTGTTTCTATGGAAACGTGCGTCACAGCTCCAATACAACTACTTACTTACATGGTCAGTTGCCTTTCGCAGGCCTAGACCCCCGTAGCGTTTGGAAGGCATGCCTTGTTTTATGATCAGTCGGAGAGCGAACCTCTAACCAGGTCAGACAAGGAGTCACGCATGATGAGGTCGGATTCAAAGGAATACTGCACTACCAGAGATGGAGGCCAACAGCGCAGGGTGAAGACGACCTTGGGGCAAGCAGGAGCGGAGGAGGGCAGTTTCTATCTGTGAGTCCTGCAGGTCTGGCAGGCATGCAATTATGGCACGGACCTTTATTGATCCGTCCCATAACAGTATAAGGATCAGCATCAGTATATCGGAACAGCAGTATTTTGCACAGTACTTTTGTGCACAATGTACTTCTTGATACAATAGTCGATAACTTGATAGGCCTAGTCTATGTAGTATATGTACATTGCACTTGTAGGCCCACTCTAGACTGACAGAACATCCCGGTATACATCATCTGATAAACAGCTACCGGAACCTATCTTAACAACAGTAACTTTTTTCCAGTTAGTTTATATCAATAAGTCGATGACCTGCTTATCCATACTGTAGCTGAATAGCCTAACTAACTGCAGTAGCTTCTGAACAATCCTATGGGGTCCTATATAATTTATGTAAGAACCTATGAAGTTTGTGTTATAAAGTATAGAAAAGGCGGAGAAAGCCTTTCCAAAAAATTTAGAAAAAAATGTGCTCTAATGCCCAACGCACCTTAAATGGAACATAGCTGTAACTTCTGAACAAACACTTTTTTTGCAAAAGTGTAAAAGTAAAGTTTTTTTTATTGGACCATTTTGAGTTAGTTTCCAAAATATGAAACATTTTTGACATGGGGAAGTAGGGGTGAGCATTAAACGGATAATTTCGAATATAGGTACCTAAGATGCTATTCTACATGACAGGTCGGAAACATTTTATTTTTGGCTATTTAATATTAGTTAATAATAGTTATTTAATATTAGTTAATAATAGTTAACAATAAAAAAAAGGTTGCGCTTAAAACCCTAAGGCTTTTACAGTTTTGAATCTAATCACATGAAAGTTTTTTATATGATAGATCAAGGAAGGGCAACATACAGTATCTGTCAGACAAATTTTGGGACAATGATCCTGCACCGCTAGGTGGCGTTGCAAATTAATGCAAATTTTCAAAAAGTTGTGTGGTACTTTTATGCAGAGTTGTTATAGAAAGGCACACACAGACATTTTCAGACTAATTGGTCAAAGATTGTAGAAGTAGAAGGGTTTTGAAGTTGAACTTTCACAATAGACCTATTGTTAGCTATTAACTATCATCTATAGCTATTAAATAGCGGTTTTCTGATTTGGAAACACCATTTATTCATGCATTATAATTAATCCTAAAATTAATTTTGTAATATTTTTGACAAACAAGGTGTAGGCCGACCCACCTACCCCCCCTCCCCTCCCCCTTAAAGATATATTTTTGGACATTTAAAATTTGATCTTTTGGTTGGTTGGATGGACATTTTTATTTTTTTAATATTTTTTTGGTTGGTCTTAAATTTCAAGATATTTTCATATTTTTCAGGAATGTTTATCTGTTCAAATATTTCGCCAGAAGGTCACAAAAAGGGTACTTTGCACCATCGCAGGCTGCTGAGTTCGTTCGGAGACCTTACATACCTTGTTCGTAGCCCCTGACACAAAGATTGCACTCGTCCTAAATACCCTAGCAACAGTCTCTCTCTCCCCTTATGTAGAAAGCAGTTAAAAACTTATATTTCACTCGCTTGGGCTTCTTGGTGTAAATATTAATACTCGAGATGATGCCTTCACATTGTTTATTACAGATAAACCACAGTGTACGGACTCCAATTCCGGTTGTAGTTATTGGGCACGTGTTGGTGAATGTGATAAAAATCCAAGTTGGATGTTTAGGAACTGCAAGAAATCATGTGGAAAATGTATTGGTTAGTATCTGAATATTATTGATTATATTCATTTATTATTTAGTTATATGTATCATAAACTAAATATGAAGTAAACAGTGTTTAGCCTACATCACATAGGTAGCATATGTTGCTGTATCTGTAATTTTATTTTAGATTACACTTTATCAATTAATTAATTAACTAAAAATAACATATCATTTGTATAGATAGGTTACTTATGTGTAGGTAGAATCCTTATGAATTGACCTGATTTTAAGATACCTCAGTAGCTGTTATTGTTTGAGGCGTGATATATTTAATTGAGACGCCAGCTAGTGTAATATAGTAAGCAAAGCAATAGTATATTAGTAGTAATAAAAATGAAATAATATAAAATAAAAAAAAATTAAAATAAAAAAAGTACCACTAATGTCAATCCGTATTGTCAATTACTAATATTTTCATGGGATTTAGTTTGTGTCGATGCACTCTGAGGCTTGAAACAAGGTGTATTCCTCTAAATCTAATAGTTCTAACTAACTAATAGAACATTTAGGTAACAAGATAATCACACATTTATATTTCAGATGACCCAAAATGTACAGACTCGAATCCTGACTGTGCTTATTGGGCCCATGTCGGTGAATGTGACAAAAACCCAGGATGGATGTCTCGAAACTGCAAGTATTCATGTGGAAAATGTCATGGTTAGTATCAGAATATTGGTAATAATTTTCATAATTTTGGTCTGTCAAATATAGTCCTAATGCCTGCAGCAAAACAATACCCCTTTTCTAACCAAAAAACAACTTCATTAACATTACAGTAATCTTTGGGTATAGTCTCTTAGAGGATGGTGTATTTGATTCGAGGTTAATAATAATAGTACTTTAACATACCAGAGTAGCTGTTATTGTTTGAGGCGTGATATATTTAATTGAGACGCCAGCTAGTGTAATATAGTAAGAAAAGCAATAGTATATTAGGAGAAATAAATATGAATGAAAAAAAATGTGACAGGATCTGAGTTGGCGAAGATCCCACTGGTGTGTGTTTAAGTCTTATGCATATACGCGTCGCCGCGTCTGCTTGGCTGCTGAAAGGCTGTTGTAATTCTGAGAAGCCGAATAAATAACTGAGTTTTATTGTTACAGTTGTTCGTAATGTCACTGGAGCTCGAAATGCCCCCTGAATTTGCACTTGCTACAACTATGGTGCAGCCTCAGGCACGCGCCTCGTGGGCCTCCTGGGTCTATGGAGCCATTGATTCGTGACCATTTCCACCTTATTGTCCCTACCCATGTCGATGTCGGATAGGCAACAATTTCCTACCGCCCTCCAGTAGGTCTTCCTATCCTCCGCCCCAATCTTTCGTCCAATTCTAACCTCCACGGATCTAATCTTTCCATCCTCACCAGGGTAGCATTCAGTAGTAGAATGCCCCCCGCTGTCATAGAAATCTTCATCTTGGAGACTAACCATTTCTTCTTTTTCTTCTTTGGTTGTCTTTTCATCAGTAGGTTTCATATCTACATCTACTGACCCCCCCCCCCCCCCCTATTCTCCTGTCTCAGGTCCGACCTGCCCATTATCTCACAGAATTCGTCATCGTCTTTTGGTGGCAGAATGTCACTCTTCATCTTGTCATCACTTAGGCGGCAGAATGCCACCCTTCATCTTATCGTCACTGGTAAATTCCACCTCTGCTGGCCTCCCCCTCAATATGTGCACCGGCGTTAAAGCCCCCCAATGAACCTTGGTCATCATTCGGTATGCAAAATCTTAAACATTTAATGCCCCCTCGCACTCTGCCAGCAACGTATTCAACATGTCTCTGATAACTTTCCCGTCTCCATCACCATTGATCATCGGGTCCTCTCCCTTTGGATCAACCTTTTTATGTTTCTTCCTCTTCCTCCTTTTCTTCTTGTTCGATCCCCCTAGTATCGATATAATCCTTAATTGGATCAGCGTCTCTTCTGGACATCTCTCTGGATATCTCGCCGTCCGCTTATCCCCATCTTTGCACCGATACTCACCAGGGACGTCTGTGTTCCATCCCATCACTTCCAGGTCCTGTGCATTGAACCCATTCTCCTCTGCCCACTCTTTTGGTGTTGCGTCTCGTCCTGTTTCCTCTATTGATGGTATTTTTTGGACTTGTCCTCCACCCTTTCCACTATGGGTGGTTCCAGATCCATACCCGCCCCCGTCTTTGACTTCCATTCTATGTCCTCAATGGTACCAGACAGCATACATCCAGATGTTCCGGGTGTGTGAAATGGAATGCTGGACTTAATAGGCCCAGTGAGCGTCCATCCAAATGGCATAAGGATCGCAACTGGGTCTCGCTCCTTATCTTTCCCAAATATTGTCTCTAGCCTCTCATGGTCTAGGTTGGGCGGGCAATCCTTCCCGACTATCAGAGACACGTTCAGCACGTCGAGGTCTGGTGTCGACAGGTCAATCGAGTCCAGGTGCCGATATTGCTCAACTTCGATCTTTGTTGGCCGCCTGGCATTGATGTTTATACATATGTATAAACATGTTTATTATACATATTGAGTAATACATATAGGGTCTATAGTTGCTCCTTAGTTGGAATTGGGAGTTACAGCCCCTATCCGACACCTTCCTGTTCTCATCAGAAGAATTTCAACCTTGGTGGATATGGTTGTGACCGCCATCTTACTTGACCTTGTTTTTAATTATAGCCTATCTGCTACCCAGCTTTCCGTCAACGTGAATGCTGCCCCACTGTCGATCAACATCAGTGTAGTTACTGATTGCCCATTATCTCCCATTATCCTTACTGGCACCACTCCCAGTAACACCGTTCCTTGCTTCTTCAATTTCCCAGTACTTGTCGCCATTGTTTGGCCTATAGTCTCATTGGTCTCAGCATATTTCGGTGGATGTTCTCGACACCTTCCTTCCTATGTCCTCCCACCGCACATCTGTGGCATAATCCAAATCTCCCTGTATAGGCTAATCGATCTTCTTTCAGCAATGCCTGCCACTGGTTGCAGTCTATGGTCTTAAGCATACCATTTCTATGCAGCTGACACCTGTAGTTTGGATTATAACGCTCTCTGTATAGCGTCTCGCGTATTTCGTCCAGGTCCGACTCGGATGGTTTATTGTTTTGGTTGCATATACATGCATCAGGGGTTTGTTCCTTCTATAGCTACTATAGTTGTTCTGTGGACTTGTAGTTCCCATGTGCATGGTTGCATATGGCAACGATTGCCTCACCCTCGGAAGTGTGTCTGCAGCACTGTGTTCCGGTTTAGGTCGGGTGTGATCCGGTTTCGACACCTTACCAAAACTCTCCTCGCTGTACACTGGATCCGTTATTGACTGCGCTTCGTAGTTAAGGAAGTTCGACATCTCTTCCAACCCCGGCTCCGCACCCTTCTTTTCCCGAGTAGAGAAAGCGATCTTTTTCCATTTATTCCTTAACCATATCGGTAGAGCCTGCGCTATGGTCGTGATGTTATTTGAAGCATTAAGTTCGTATGGTGCTTCTATTGTCTTTAAAACTATCAATGCTTTATCTACTTTGTTGGCAAAGGCTTTGATACTAACAGAGTTATCCGCGAGTCTGCCTGATGTTATTTCCCTTAAGGTTTGTCGGATAATCTTCGCCGGATGGCCAGATTCCCTGTCCAGGGCTCTCCATGCCGTAGTAAATCCTCCTGCAATTCCCTGATATTGCCTCACAATATCATTGGCTGGCCCCCCTCTATAGACTTGTAGGTATTTAAAGCACTCCGCCTGTGTGAGATTCTTCATGAGAATCTTGTTACTTACTATACATCCTCTGGAATTGTAGATATAATACAAAATAGGTCGAACGCAAAGAGGCTTATAATGAAGACGAGTACTGCATTGATTATATTCCTATAAACCACCTGGCTTTGCATATTGAACGTGCGATTGGAAATAAGTTCGTGCTACCCTTCCGTGGGTGGTAGATGTCGCGGTTATGTATTGGTGGGTGGGAAGGGAGGGGGGGGGGGGGGGTTGCAGATTAAAAGGGGTGAACACGTACTGTCCCCCTTTCTTTGATTAATTGGTGGTGTGGGTTAATCTCTCATAACCTGATTTTGTGATACAGTCGCACAATTTTAATTTGTATCTCATAACTGGGCCTCGTGCTGCGCGAAGGCCCCACGAACGTGTTATATCCCTCCATATTATAGTCATACTGATGTGCAGGTACCGGTATAGGACTAGCAGGTTCCTGCCTACTCACTGGTATGTAAGCCGCGACCTCCAGTTCCAATCCCGGCATTTGCGTTACCCTATCACCTACACTACACTACACCATCTGCGACCAGGGGACTCGAAACACCTACACATCCGTCACGTGGATTACTCGCGCGAACGATTAAAACGCACCTACAAGGGAACCGAGGTTTCCCTGCGCTTAAACATAAATCGTACCAGAACGCTCCGATGGGTAATCGTACTCCGCTCCAACATAACCATCCGGCACCAACCGGAGGGCTTCCCAACCCGAGGCCCGCTGGAGCTTATCCAAGAGCTCCACTCGAACGCCGTGCTCCGTCGCCGTCTGCCCCCCACTCCGACCCCCAGTGGCAGCTAGATGGAGGATATCCCGTTGCCCCACGCAGCAGTCAGTCGCCACCCGGAGTGTATTGTAACACTCTATGGCGGCCAACCGGAGCATATCCACAATGTAACACTCCAACACCTACAGCTCCTTACTCCCAGTGCGCCCAGTCGTTGCCCACCTCGTACTCCGACGCAATATTCCCGCTTACTGGAGCATATGCGGCTCCACCACAGCGGAATGTACCGGCACCTGGAGGCTACGGCGGTTTCATCGATCCACTTAACCGCACCACTTTATTACCTTCTCCCACTCCTTATGACGTGGAATATCCACCAATTTCCCCAATCATCCAGACAAACATCCCAAGGGCAACCCAACCATACCTCGCTCCGCTAAACAGCAAAGCATCGACCACGCCTAACAGGGAAATAATGATGTCCGCTGCACTTAACCTTCTTAATCAATCACTGCCTTGGGCAACAATAAATGTTTTACATAAAATATGCCGCTATACTAGCAACAATTTTCTACTTGAGAACTATATCCTCGGTCTACATAATTAATGAATTTATTCATTACACCAACTACACAATCACAATATTCATACTATATTTAGCAATAATTATATTGCGTATATATAAATCAAATTTATATATTTTTTTATTACCAAAACTATATACCATGTTTCTGTGTATGTATATAATTATATCGGTAACGTGCAGGAGAGCAGTCCGTTTGGTTTGGTCATTGACACCGGTAATTTTGATCTGGTTTGTGATGAGCGTCAGCGACCGTATTGTATCGTATACTAATAATTATGTTAGAGTACGAGTACACTATATTACTACATATTATCTGTTGCAAATATTATATATGCAAATATATGGCACTACAGGACTGGTTAATTGGTTTACATATAATATATATATATCATTTACATATTTTTGTAACAGAGAGCAATGTGGGGTTACTGACAACAATAGTAGTTATGCCAGACGCAAAATTAACAGAATCCCATATTCAAACAAAACGATAAAACAACGATATTTTCTCACTCTAGCGACATCGTTTTCCTTACTTTTAACAATTACAATTTTTTCAAAATCCGTGATAAATTCTGCTGCTGCTGACTGTGTAGCTATAGTAGCGCTAACATCAAAAATGACAATTATTGCATATTCTCTAACAAGAGCTATCGCTTGCCGGTATGGCAATCTGAATGTAAAACATATCGCAGCTATAATAGTTAAACTTACCGTAGCAACTTTAATTTGGCAACCTGAAATATTATTTAACAATCAGCACACTTTTACCAAGGTAACCAACAAACAAATAAATATTATGAAAACTACCGCCAACTACATGCAATTGACAATAATTAATTAACATAAATAGCTCAAGTCTTATCAAGCATTTTTCTGAGTTAAAGGACATATTACACGGCATAGACAACAATATCATAATTGGCATTTCGGAATCGTGGCTAAAATCAAATGTATCAACAAAATCTATAAGATTACCAGGCTTCACACCATATAGGGACGACAGAAAAAGACAAAAGGGGGGTGGAACTGTACTTTATATTCCTAATAATATGCAGCAAAATATAAGGCATGACATTAAATCAAAACATAATAAAAACTATTACGAATCTATATGGGTTGAAATAAATAAGGAAACAATAGTGGGTGTTGCATATAATCGTTCAAGGAAAACTGCACAAAACTTTCTTACACACTTTACAGATGAAATCGAAAATGCAATTCATAACGCTAACCGCAAAATAGTCATAATGGTCGACTTCAACATTGACCTTAACCAAAACTGTACTGATCACGATCCTAACACAAATAAGCTGGAGGAAATAACAAAACTATATAACCTCGAAATACTAGACAGGACAAAACCAACACGTTACAGTAAAACAACTAACACCGTAATTGATATTTTCATTACAACACCAAATTACCTTCACGATCATCAGGCACTGCCATGCGACTTCTCAGACCATGAATATATAATTGCAAAAACAGACAAAATCGTAAGCCCCGTAAAGAAACAGAATCAGTACCATTACATCCGTGATTACAGTACATTTAATGATAACAACTTCACTCAGGATATTAACAAAATTAGCTGGGACTACATATACACTCACAAACTGACATCAATTCAAAATATCAATACTTTGAAACGCAGATTGAAACAGTTATTAACAAACACGCTCCACTGCAATATAAACGTATATCAAATAATAAGAGCAAAAACAAAATAACAAATAAACCACCTTGGTGTAATGACTATTTGCAACATTTACATGACATAAAGAACACAACATTACAATTGTGGCGCCAGAACAAAAATATAGAAGCACACAAAGAATCTAAAATAGCAAGAAATAAATTTAACGCCTACAACCGGCAAATGAAAAATAAATATATTAAAAATAAATTTAACAATAGCTGTACAAGTAGAGACAAATGGAAAGTTATAAACAGAATACTTAACAAGGACAAGAAAACATGTACAATAACAGCGCTTAATGACATTAGCAATACTACAACTAATTCAAAACGCATGGCGACTATTTTTAACACAACCTATTTTGCAATGGGGACCTTCACAGGAATCCCTAACTTAGCAAATAACATTAATATATGCCATGCTTTAGTTTCTCGAATATTCATGAATTCTTGATAGATGATATCATAGATGGACTTAACATTAACAAATCAGCTGGCCCCTCACCAATCACACCGAAACTGCTGAAGCTAATATTACCTAAAATAATTGCCCCACTAACTTACCTCATAAATGAATGTATAACCAGATCTACATTTCCAACTAAATTGAAAATAGCAGAGGTAACTCCAGTTTTCAAAAAAGGGGACCGACTACAGCCAGAAAACTATAGACCCATATCAATATCATCGGCACTTGAGAAAATATTCGAAAAGGTTTTATACATTCAAATAACACACTATCTGGACAAACACAAGCTAATAAATAAAACTCAATTTGGATTTAGGAAATCTTACTCCACTAGGGATGCTATACTATATGCGACAGAATCTTGGCGCAATTACTTAAATACTGGTGAATATGTAGCTATTGGAGCCCTAGACCTTAGCAAAGCATTCAATTCATTGAACCACACAATATTATTACAAAAATTAGGCGAGTTTGGATTCCACAACACTGCTATCTCTATGCTGCGCACTTTTTTAGTAAACAGATATCAAAGAGTGAAACTCAACGGAACCACTTCTGAGTGGAAACTAATCAATCACGGAATTCCACAGGGAACACTACTTGGTACTTGGAACAATTCTCGGTAGAAAATATAATTTTAATAAAGTGAAAAAACATATATTAGAAAAAACAAACATTAATTTGATTTTTAAATCAATCAATTTGTGTACTTATATTTTTAGTATCGATACTGTAATTTATAGGT
Organism: Nemertoderma westbladi; assembly: GCA_032718475.1. Classification (NCBI taxonomy): domain Eukaryota; kingdom Metazoa; phylum Xenacoelomorpha; order Nemertodermatida; family Nemertodermatidae; genus Nemertoderma; species Nemertoderma westbladi. The sequence goes on from JAUCBJ010007546.1 coordinate 25,359, forward strand.
TACTTATAAACAATATCGGGTTTTATGTTATATTTGATAATGTTAAACTAGAAATTTCATACGACCCTGAAATATTCAATAACTGTAAAGTCAGAATAAATAATATTGTTGTTGTTTGCTGTTTCTACACTGGTAAATGTACATTAATGTGTTCCCCGTTTAAATTTCATATATATTATCCTATATTCATCAAACTGGTTAATAATTTATTATTGTTTGGTGTGGGGGTTTATGATGTAAAATATAATTAGTGTGAGTGAAATTTATTGTTGTTGCTGTTTGGTGGTGGAGATTTTTACTGTAAAATATATATATATATATTAAATTGGAGGGAGAAGAAATTTATGAAAATTTTTTTTTAAATCAACAACTAGTTTGATGGGAAATTAACTAACTAACTTCAGTAGAGCGATTGCCTGTAACACTCAAGTAGGCATAGTATACTCAGCAGCCGTAGCTAGCTAGCTAGCTAACTAAGCATTGTTGCTCACGGGTGAGCTACAATAGCGCATCTGTTACTTATGAGTGTGCGAGTGTACAGCAGGCAACGCTAAGCTCAGTGAGAAAAAAATTAGGGGTATGTGCTGGTATTCATAGTCAAAGACGACGCCATCCTATCTGTTACTAGTCTGTATACAGGCACATATTATTATTAAAACATCCGCTATACATCTCCCTGCATTCAGAATAGAACAATGAACAGAGCATATATCGCTAATCCGCATGGGAAAGGTTTATGTTCTACATTTTGTTAACTATGTGAATTTTGTAATGTAAACATCTGCGACCCACTACAAAAATATATATAAACTCAATTTTCAAACAATGACCTATAATTTTGTTAACCAAAATAAGAAAAAAAATAAAAATACCGGTATACTGTATCCACCCTGTCTGTTACCCTTAGACTATATATATAAACTAACCTGAGACAGCAAGAAGATGACTTTCGCCTATATCAACAACCGGTCGTTGAAAAGCAGCATAAAGTTCGATTTTGAGAGTGAGGATACTTTTGTGTCATCCTCAAACGTATCTGATTTGGAAATCAGATACATTAATAAAAAATTTGAAATCGGATTTACCAATATCATTAATCACGAACACGGTGTTACAAAGTTAGAAACAACAAAAAACTTTACTTTGAACATAAGAATAAATCCAGGAACGGAAGAAGAAGAAGAAGTTACCGGTAATCAAAACGAATTAATACCACTACAAGAGAATTGGGAAACAGAGACCGCTGCAACTATACCAGAACCGATAGAGACTATTTGGAAAGAAATTAAACTAGCAACGCCTACCTGTAATAATAATAGGCCTAATCATCAACATTTTTCATAGATGGATACTGCTATCTAACTAGTACACCTGTACACCCGTACACTCATACTCATTTCTGCATTTATAAAGCTGTAAAGTAGACCTAAATGTTACCAGTCTGTGTATGTCTATATTATATGTAATTTAACTTAAAAAGCGGACGCATAAATAAATAAAATAAACTAACTAACTATGTTTTATATAGGATCGTTAACATATAGTGAATGTTAGTAACCAGAGAATGTGGTGGATTTTATATAGTTATACCTCAAACCACACCTATTGTATCAGCTAGAGTAACAGAGTGCGAGGGGATTTTATAGGGCCTATAGCGCTACCGACGCCTAACCATACCTATAGTATCAATGTGGTGGAGGGCTTTCAGTTGAGGAGTACCGTTGTCATTAGGCCAATATGTCTAACGAATGAATGTGTGCCTATCCGTGTGTTCTAAAGGTTAACCGTAAAGCATATTGGGTCAACATTCGAAAAGGGGGCCGCATAAAGTTAACTATAGCTGTATAGGCTTACTTATGCAACAGTAGCACGCAGTAATGTAGATTAGACCAATTGAAGTTGTAAACAGAAAATTGGAAGCATTCAAGTGTAATAGCCTAATCCTTAAATCAAAGAAACCAGCATGCTCTTGTGCTATCCAAGTATACAGGTACAAGAGTGCTACGGTGCCGGTACCAGTAGGCCTATTGTTAGGTGGGCCTCCTCTAATGCTGCATTCACGAACCCCCATGTCGACTTAATTTAATTTTATTATTAGTAAGTACGGTACCGGTAACGCTAAAGCTCTGTGGTTGCTGTCGGGGCCATTCTGCCGTTCTACAGTTTAGCGTTGTTGGTATATGTAGTAAACTCTGATACAACCGCCGGCTACCGGTAGGTGCGGGGTGTTTGTGTGTGTGTGTGTGTGTAAACTTAAGCCCTACACCTTCAGTCAAACTGAGATATTAAAAAATAGATTTTAATGTTTTTATTATTTTTATTGACATTAAAACAATTATATTATCCCATCACATTACATGCTTAGAGTAAACCTACAGTACATCTTCCACCACAGTTATTTCTTTCTGTTTATCATCATCAGTCGCAGTTAAATGCTTTCTCATGAAAAAGTGTAGCATCTCATACCCCCCAACGCGTTTTGCTGAGCAATACCGCAGACAGTTATCCTTTGTGTTTAAGTGGAACGCACATTTATTTTCTACTGTAGTAAATTGATCGTGGAAGCGGCAGGGGGTTAAATAATCGTGATATTGCTTATATATTCCCAATTTCTCCACCGAATTTGGCGCGAGAACATCGAGTTGGGTGTTTAATATTGCCCGCTTCATCAACCCAAATACATATATATTTTTTTTATATTTTAAATGTCTCTTCATATATTTTTTAAAGTCATCTTGCGAAATGTCACCGTAGTCCCAGGGCAAATGAGAAGTCATGTCTCGTAAATTGTTTACGTGAGCTACATCTAAAGCTGATAACTTAATATTAGACGGGCCTTTAATTAAAAACGTCTTTACATTAGTTTTGGTGTAATTAGAATCGAATATAGCAAATTCTTTAAATACTACCGGATACTCTTTATTGTCTATCTTATAATATTGAAAATCAACAAAAATAATATTATCCATTTTATCTGATAAACAAAAGTTAAATGATTAATTACAACGCTTGTTGGTTTATTTTATAATAATTAACAAGCCATTTATATAATATTATTTCATTTATTTCCACATTATTTGTAAACGCACTCATTGGATAGTTTGTGTGAATTCGATTTACTAAGTAATAAAGACAGTATAGACCGCATGTGGTCCTCCTTGGGTCTTGAAATTGTTTGCGAGTAGTACGCCACCTTGCGGAATTTTTCTCAAGCCATTTTTCGATGCATCTGTTTGGATATTTTGATCCGAATGAATCAAATAATTCAGCCTCATTATCTCGTATATATATCGCAATCCAATGAATCCCGGGTAGATGCTCTTTATCGGTATTCACTATTAACCCATAATCTCTTCGCTTATTATTATCTAATTTAGGTAATTTATTAGCTGGAAACGCTCCCAAATAATGACCACCCACTGGAAACATATCAAGGTCCTCTGTAGATAACATACTTAATCGATATGTATTTCTTTCCTGCTATTTAAACTTAATGATTGATCATAAATATTAAAAACGATTACATTTATGGTTTCAACCAACGGTTCGGCAAATCTTAATTTTAATTGGCCGTTAGTATATATCGACGGTTGCGGATCTCTAACATAGCTGTCGGCGGTTAAGTCCCAGGATAGGATGGGGCAATTACCTAAGTAGGTTTCATGGTCTATATTATTACCTCCATAACCGTTAATATATGTATTAATGTTCTTCATTAATTGAGTATACTCAAAAATATATGTTCCATCTGTAAAATTAGGCTCGTATATTACACCACCTACTGGAAGACCGTCGACAATCAGTTCCGCGCGTCTAAGGTTAAAATGTTCAAATTTCAAGGGATTGCTAATTAATTCTCCCGAATAAGCGTTATTTGTTATGAAGCCGATAATAACTAATTTGGGTTTTTTACCATCAAATATGTTTGTTTGGGTGTAATTTGTGGTTTGAGCGGGAATAGTAAATGTTGTAACCTCCTTTTTTTGAAATTGATATTCAATATCGTAACTCTCTAAACCTTTTAGGTGCCTGCTTTCTATTACAGGATTAACCTCCATTCTAGGGTTGTCACCGCGTTTGCGTTTGGAGTGATTTTAAAAATAAACGAATTTGATACTTTTCTAAAATGCATTCTTAAATCATACCCGGGTTGTATTATTTTGCTTTCAGTATCAAAATCAATCGTCAATCAACTTACAAATTGCATTTGTTTACTAAAGGCATCGCCAATAGGATGCGCGCTGGGGTCAATTTCATTTCCGTGCTCAGATAAAGGTTGATGAAAGCCACCCGCACCCAGTAGCCCATTTTTATCCTCGTAAGTTGTAAATAATAAATTGGATAAGTACGACTTGTAGAAATAATGGTTATTGGTATTTTCAACCTGCTTCTCATTAAGGTCTATTTTAATATCACTCCACATAGTTTCAGCGGGGTAATTCAGCATATATATATGGGAGTTTTCAAGTCGTCTATCCCATCGTACAGTACATTTTGTAATTAATAACGCATCTTGCAGTTTCGTATAGAATTCATTGGATCTCGGTACAAGGAACGTGACTTCCCTAGACTCACTTCTGAGATTAGATACGGGGTAAATTGTTTCATAATGCTTTGCTTTAAATTCAGTCTGTATTGGCTGTGTAGAAAATAAATCTAATTCCTTAATAATTGACATTATTCAAAAATACTTTTTTCGCAGTGTTTCAGTTTGCCTTTTATTTTTCTATTTTTATTACTACGTCGATGATGTATGTTCATAGACATTGGTCTAGCGGGTCGCTTTAAATCTCTATAAACTTTTTCTACAACTGACCTTGTTGACGGTTTCATTTTATTTAATGCATTATTAATAACCGTATTAGCCTGCTGATGTAAGATCCGCTTACCTTTTGGTATTACGTGTTGTCTCATAAATTTTGTGGTAAATGGTAAAGCTTTTTGTAAAACTTTTTTAGCTAATGGCTTACCAAATTTTTTCAATGTCGATAAAGCGTCTGTAAATATACCTTCTCCGTGTTGATTTGCCCGCATACCTCTACGATAACGCTGAAAACGACGTTGTTTTAAGTTTGGACCAAATGCACCAATTTGTTGACCGTAAGGGTCAATATATGAACCACCTCGAAAAACAGGAACTTGCGTCGAGCCTCTCGTACTTCTACCACCTTTAAAAACAGCAAGATTAGAGTCTGAACCACCATATTGAGGTTTACTGTATCTTTGAAATAAATCAGAATCCATTTTAATTTATTCGTTTAAAGTGTAATGTAATAGATGTTGTCCCGTATTCAAAATTCAAATCTTTTCCTTCTTTGTCTGTTATTTCAATATGAATGTATGTTATCTTATATGATTTTTTTACAGGGATATAATGAATTGTATCCTTGACAAATTCTTTATTTATTACGCTACCATATTTCACGTCATCAGGTATCGCAACACGATGAAGTAAAGCTAAACCAAAGTCATTAATATATTGATTTTCAATTATATTAGTAGTCACGTACATGTTCGACTTAGGTTCTGGAATAGAATTGGGTGGTTGAGGGCATAAAAATACCATCTGGTAAGCTTTTTCTCCATTTCCGATAACCTTTATTAAATAACCTTTTATATTATTTTTCATCTTCAAAATAATTTTAAAATTTGGATTTAAATTCGCGCCGAGATTATTTTCAGTAATTCCAAAATAATAGGCTAATTGTTGACCTATAAATAACTCTCGCACAGTTTTCCCTAAAATAAATTGCAACCTATTTTGCTGAGTATTTTCAACTATTTGTAATTTATCTTTCAACGCCCCCGTGTTAAAATAATCTATAATGTCATTGATACTGTAGAACAAACCGGATGGAAGTGTATCCTCAAAATTTTTTTTTCATTTTTTTAATAAAATAACATTCTCTACATTGTTATACATGGACGGCAACGTAGCTAAGTAAAATATACTTTTTATACCTACCACCCAGTTTTCGTTTGGGTTTATAGGTAAGGCGCCATGGAAATTGATCTGATAATTACTAGCGCTATTGCGGGGAAAATCAATTGGACAGGAGTTACTTGGTAGTCTTACGTAGAATTCATCCATCACTGCCACCCCGTATTAACTTAAGTGTTATAACAGTGCGACCTCCGCTAAAATTAATTAATTCGCCTTGTCCGTCACGTAAAGTAATTAAGATTGTTTTTAGTTTTTTATTCAACAACGGGTAATAGCAAATGCTCTCGTATTCGTGATTAATATATTTTTGATTTAATTGCGTTAAAGGGCAGTGCTAATGAGCGGTGCTAAAGCGTCACCAACAAATGAGCTCTTAATAATATCTGTATATATAAAGATAGTGTCTTTATTACGTGTTATATTCGTGGGAGCTGGAAAATCTAAAATGCCAATTTCCGAAATTTTTGGTCCGCTATAATTTAAAATTAATATCGGCTGTTCTATATTGCTTAATTCATCTACTGTAGTGGTACTGTATATATCCCAATTCGGAATACCTGGATGATTCCGATCCAATAACGGTTTTAAGCCTAGAATTTGTATTAAATCACCACGTAGACTTAATTGTATTTTTTTCAACTTTTTAGGAAATTTAAATTTAATTCTAGAATTATTTGTATTAAAAATGAATTCGAAATCTCTATATTTCGCTTCAGAATTAAACAGTTTATTTATATCATCAATAATCACTTGAATAGAGCTATACATACCAGGAAATAAACTATATAATTTGGCATCTTTTGCATCTACCCCGATTGACAGCGAGATTTGAGTTTGCAGTGTAATATTACTGTATGTTGCTTAGTATTGTAGCTCGGCAAGCCCAATTTTATGGAATAGAATAAAGTACAGAAGTATCATTTATCGCTAGAATTATTATAATATATATATTTATCAATATCATCAATCCTGCACCGTGTACTGACACACTGTATTGTACTCGTACTTAGATCCCGGTACCGGTACAGTAGTATATTAGTTAGTCAGTTAGTAGGCTGCTGTAAGGGGGTAAAACGAACTTAGATCCTTGTCATTGCATTCGCGACACTCCCGACACCAAAAATAAATACAATTTATATACTTTTTTTACCAATTATTGTATTCGTGACATTCCCAATACCAAAAAATTACTAAAAAATAAATAAAAAATTTATTCAATTTCTTCATAACAGTTCTTAATATTCTTCTCCGCATTAATTGCTGCCTTTCGTTTTGGTCTGGATGTGACTTCATTTACTTTCAGTTTCGACTTGATAGCTAGTTTCGGTCTGTCTAATTGTTTATCTATTGAGCTATCTGTATGTGTGTCACATTCTATTGGGAATAAAAGAGTTATATGTCTTTCTATTATTTTCTTTGATGGAAGCTTTACTTTTACGGAACGAACTTGACCATCAGAACTAGGTAATAATTTATGAATACGACCGAGTTTCCATGAACCTCTTGGAGGTTTTACAATTTTCTCTTTGTCTTTAATGATAACAACATCTCCCACCTTTGGGATGTGAGAATCTTTTACACGTGGTTGGGGCAGATCAGATTGATATCGTTCACGAAGAGACATCAAATATTCTTTATAGAATACATTCCAGAAGCTATCTAGAAGATTATTCCCTTCTTTCCATTGTTTTATGAGCTTATTTGCAGAGTTTTCTGGTTTCATCAAATAATAATCTAAATCCTTAGCATTGTCATCATCTTCTGATGTAGGTGTGCCAATTGTTGTGTTGATAGAGAGAAAGTGCGCAGGAGTTAATGTCAATCCGTCGTCGATTGCGGATGATACATACACCAATGGTCGGGAATTTATTACAGCCATCACTTCAGCAAATAAAGTTTGCAATTGAACTAGTGATAAACAAACTTTACCAATAACTTTCTTCATTACACGTTTCACTAATCCAACTAATCTTTCATATACACCTCCCATCCATGGGGCATAAGCTGTAATAAATTTAAATTTAGTATTACCAGTTGAAACATAACTTTGGACATCTTTGTTTGTGATTGTCTTCTCCCACATTTTTTCAATAACAGTTTTGGCTAGTTTAAAATGTGGAGCATTATCTGCAATTATCAGTTTAGGTTTGCTATAGCGAGCAAAGAATCTCCTCAAACATAATATGAATTCATCAGTAGTCATATCAAGTACAACTTCCAAATGGACAGCTCTAACTGTCAAACATGTGAATAAACATCCCCAGACCTTCACAGTTGTATTATTGTTATCCTTGATATACAACGGACCAAGATAATCAAGACCAACATTGGTAAAGGCACTAGATCTTGAAACACGTATAGATGGCCATGATGGCATCGGGGGGGATTTGTAAGGTCCTCCATCCTTCCTTTTGCATATTTTGCAATTTCTGATTATAGATCGTACTACTGTTCGACCATGTGGTATCCAGTATTCTTGGCGTATTTGAGATAGCGTATGAGATATTCCTGAATGTAAAACATCAACATGGAACTTTAGGACTGTTAATTCTGTGTATTTGGATGCTTTTGGTAATAATTTTGGAAATTTAGCACTTTCCATTAAGTCCACATAATCATAACGTCCATGGCAATGAATAAGTCCATTTTCATGTATTTGTAATCCGAGCTGACACTGTAAATTGTTCTTCTTCTTGTGTTTTATATCTATAATAATTTTACCATAATATTGTTTTTGGATATGAAGTTCCCACATTAGTTTGGATTTTTCTAACTCGGAAGGTAGAAGGAACTTGTCTTTTATGTTTGTCTTCTTTCGACAGTTATTAATAAATCGTTGAATCCATGAAGTGACTCGAATTAATCTTTTCAAGGTAGAGAAATTATTTATATCTAACTCAAAGGGACTGTTCTTTATTACAGTAGAAGCAAGTAATCCAACTTCATATAAGGTTTGTGGTCTGTTACTTGATATATTTTCTATCATTTCGTTAGTAATTGGAATTCTGTTCCATATTGGCCATGAAGTTTCTGGTTCTTTCAACCATTCTGGGCCTTCCCACCATAAATGAGATTCTTTAATATCAACTGCAGATTGTTTACGTGTAGCTAAATCAGCAGGGTTGTCAGAGCTAATGACATATCTAAAACATACATCTATTTGTGATTTTATTTCCATTATTTGTTTGTCAATAAATTTGCTTATAGATCTTGGAGATTTTAACCAATCTAAGCAACATTGTGAATCAGTAAACAATGTTTTGTTTGTAATTGTCACATTTAATGATTGAGCAACAAATACCATTGCACGTAATGTTATAACAAAACCTAGTAATTCAGATTTGGGAATACTGATATCATTTTTAGCAATTGTTTTTGCTGGTGTTAATCTATTTTTAGAGAAAACCAGACAAGTTTTTATTGCTTCATGATTAGTGATTCGTAAATAGACTGCAGCAGCATATGCATATTTTGATGCATCAGAAAATCCCACAATATCATATATTATTTTACTATCATCAACATAGCAAAAGCGGCGTGGTATTTGGTGAGTTGATATTTGTTGTAGTTCAATTACAATATCTTTCCATTGTGCTATTTGATATTCATTTAGTCTATCATCCCACTTCATATTATTGTTTTCTATCCACAAGGATTGAATGAATATTTTAGAGGCTAATGTTACAGGATTAAAGAAACCCATAGGGTCAAAGGTTTTTGCATGTATGCTAAAAACAGATCTTTTTGTATAGATATCATTCATAGATTCAGTTTGTGTTGGTCCTTTAACAGATAATGTATCTGATATTCTATTCCATGTTACACCAAGCACCTTTAAACTATCTTTGTCAACTTTATCATCTTCAGGTAGACTCTCAATAAACTCATTAGAATTAGACATATATTGTCTAATGTTCATTGAAGCAGCATTAAATATTTTCTTTGATTCATTATAAAATTCAATTGCTTCTGGTAGTGTATTTTTACCACTAATTATGTTATCAACATAAATATCATTGCGTAACTGTTTTGCATTTGGAGAGTCTACATTAGGAAGGGATAAATGGTGATCAATGGTTGCAGCTAATATAAATGTACTGGAGATTATTCCAAACAAGATTCTACAAAATCTGTAAACTGCAATATTGTCCTTTGTTGATGGAAGGGATGGATCTTTTAGCCAGAAAAATCTAGTTACATCCCGCTCGGTTCGGTTTAGGCCAACTTGGAGAAATGCTTTCTCAATATCTGCTAAGATAACAATATTCCACATTCTTAATCGTAATAACAGGCTGCATAAGTCCTGTAACTTGCAAGGTCCTCTATATAAGCATTCATTTAAACTTTTATTTTTTGACTTTGACTTTGAAGATGCATCATATACAATTCTGACCTTGGTTGATAATCTTTTGTAATCAACAACAGGATGATGTGGAATATAATGGAGTTTGTGACTCTCACACTCATTTTCGTCGACCATTTCAATAATTCCCTTTTTTATTTGGTTATCTATTATTGTAGCATATGATTTGAATAAAGTTTCATCATTTTGAAATCGTCGCAATAAGGTTTTAAATCTACCCAGTGCTAATTCTTTGTTGTCTACTAAATCAATAGTTTCTGCATGTTTCCATGGCCAAGAAACAAAATATCTATTTTCTTTGATATCATATGCAATACTTTTATTAAATAACTCCATAGCTACATCGTCATCAATTTCATTCACTGTTGTATCTTTAATACCAATAGTTTCTAATTTCCAAAAGTTTTCTAAAGAATGGATTTCATGAGTTCCAGGTATTTTTGGGCTATCAATAGTTAATAGGCAATTTTCATTTGCTTGTTCATTGGGCTGTTCACATTCAAAACGACCTGATAACATCCATCCAAACTTAGAACCTAACAAATATGTTCCTTTATCGATAGTAATTCTTTCACCAGTGACAAAATCACAATAATAGTCATTTCCGATTAAGAAATCAATGGTTACCACTTCGTTTTTAATTGGTTGTGGGTCTGCAAGTGGTAAACTACTTAATAAGAAGTTTGAGTTATTAATATTGATAGTTTGGCGTTGTAATTCGCCAGTTATTATGTTAACAACTTTGCAATTAACAATTTGGGAAGTTCCATCTTTACATAAAACAACAACTTCTGTTTCAGCACTTCTAATTTCGGTTGGTTCTTTACGACCAAATGTATTTACTGTATCAATTTTCTTGTCAAACAGTTTCAATCCAAGTTTTCTAGCCAGTTTCTCAGTAATAGTAGTTCGTTTACATCCAGTGTCGAACAAAGTTCTTACAGTATAATCCATCGATGCAACAGGGTTCTTTAGTTTTACTAAGGCTGTTTGCATTACTACAACATTATCAGAAGCTAATGTACAGTTTTCAATTTTACTGTTGTTTGTGTCAGTTGCTGATAAATCATTACAGTTGATGTCAATTGTTGCAGGCACTGAACTTTCTACTGATGCAAAATTTGCAGAAAAACCTCTGCTGTTGCCACTTGTTGGTTTCTTAGATGGAAATTGTTTAAAGCATAAACTTCTATGGTGACTACGGCGTTTTTTACAGTAGACACATGGTTTATCAATTCTACACTGGTTTGAACTATGTCCTTTCTTTGCACAAATGTAGCAATGACCCTTAATTTGCATTCGTCTTGAATCAGCATCATCATATTTTTTACATTCGTCACTCCAATGTTCACCCTTACAGTACAAACAAACTTTAGTGAACTCATGGTTAGAACTTACAGTTAGTGCTTCTGTTGTTGATTTGTAGATAGGCTTCTGTTGTGGATATGTTGACTTGTAGGCGTGTGGACTAGTAGACTTCGGATCTATAGACATCTGTTTTTTATCCCTTTCTTTATTTTCAGATTGTCCACTACATCTTTCTCCAGCTTCTCGGGCAGTTATAAATTTCTTTATATGTTTTCTCAAGGAATCAACAGTCCAATCCTCTTCAGGGTCTTTTTGGAGTTCCAACTGAACCTTTATCTGAGTGGGGAATTTTGAATTAATTAATGAAATAAAGACAGCCTGGTTTATTTCTTCCCCTAGAGCAATCAAACTTCTAAAATGTCTTTCTAAAATATCATATGTTGTTCTAAGCATTGCTGTATTGTTCGAGGATGGTGGAACTGACATTAACTCAGAGTAATGAGCATCAATAGTAAACTGTTTGTTACCAAATCTTTCTTCTAAAATTTTTACTGCGACATCATAATTTTCGTTAGTTAGTTCAATGCCTAAAATAGCTTGTTTTGCATCACCCTGTAATTTGGACTTTAAATATTGCAGTTTTTCTACAGGTTGCAATTTAGTGTTTCTATTAATCGCAGCATCAAAATAATCCCAAAATTCTCTCCATTTTAAAAAACCACCATCATAACCTTCAAACTCTAGTTTGGGGAGTTTGACATGAGAATTAATATCACTGGTACCTGATACGAAAGTGTTAAAAGATGTACCAGGGGGATTTCGGCCTACATATGAAGGTTCCAGTGTTGTATTCATATTTTCAGTGAGCATCATTACTCTAGTATCAAGCTTAGTTAAATAATCATTTACATTGCTATCAAATGTAGATACAATCGAAACTTCCTCATCCTCGTCTACTTCTTCAATAAGGTCAAATATTTTTTCATCATATTCCTTTAAATTTGTGTAGTATCTATTTATTTTACCGTATATAATTCTTAAATCTTCTATATTTACCTGAGAGCCAGCATCTAACAAAATACCTGCTTGAGTAAACTCTTTCTTTATATTTGTCCGGACAGCATTTCTTTGCTGTTTATATTTTCTTAATCTTTTTGTCTCCTCCATATTATATATTTTATTTTAGTTATTGTATAAACGATATGGAGTAGAAAATGGATGTTAATAGCTCTGTTAACAACCGACCCATATATGAATATAGGTTAATACTTAAGAGTAATCAAATGATTTGTCACAATGTGGGCTATTAGGCCAGTACCGGCGGTTTATTAAAGCGCCGGTGTATAATTCTGCAATTCATTCACAAAATGTTGTTGATAGCTTAGTTAACAGCCAAAGGAATATTTCATTAGGCGTTTAGGCCTTATTTCAGTACTTGCTGAAATAAATTCGTGAATATCCAGATATCATGTTTTTCACCATGAAGCCTAATAATTTATTTCAGTATTTATTAATTGCTGAATTGCAAATTAATTACTGCAGTATTATATTATTATTAGTTCTACTGTTCTACAAACCTTGCTTTTGCTTTACGTTTCAGCGTTTTCTTCTTATTGCTGTATTGCACTTACAGTTTTCAACCATCTTCGTACCGTATTCAGGTATTACATCTGTGCACTGGCATGACTGGTGTATGTCCGGACCGGTATCTGGTGCCGGTAGTAATAAATAGCATCCAGTACGAGGTATAATTTGGCAATTCTGTTTATCTAAATTTACTTATAGCCTACCAGCGTGGCGCGGGATCCAGCAGCCGGTAGCTACCGTAGTTAAAGTAATACATAAATATATGATAGTTTCCAGTTGAGTAAATTTCAGTATACAGACATAGGCCGTATGTTATGTAGGTCTGTAGGTTGACAACACAGCAATAGCTGAATAGGCGTCCATTAAGTTAATACAGCAGTCTCTAGCCCATTCGACTGGCAGTCATAACGCTCTGCTACCATGTAGCGAATATAAGTGGAATAGAATAAAGTACAGAAGTATCATTTATCGCTAAAATTATTATATATATATATTTATCAATATCATCAATCCTGCACCGTGTACTGACACACTGTATTGTACTCGTACTTAGATCCCGGTACCGGTACAGTAGTATATTAGTTAGTCAGTTAGTAGGCTGCTGTAAGGGGTAAAACGAACTTAGATCCTTGTCATTGCATTCGCGACACTCCCGACACCAAAAATAAATACAATTTATATACTTTTTTACCAATTATTGCATTCGTGACAATATCGGCTGTTCTATATTGCTTAATTCATCTACTGTAGTGGTACTGTATATATCCCAATTCGGAATACCTGGATGATTCCGATCCAATAACGGTTTTAAGCCTAGAATTTGTATTAAATCACCACGTAGACTTAATTGTTTTTTTTTCAACTTTTTAGGAAATTTAAATTTAATTCTAGAATTATTTGTATTAAAAATGAATTCGAAATCTCTATATTTCGCTTCAGAATTAAACAGTTTATTTATATCATCAATAATCACTTGAATAGAGCTATGCATACCAGGAAATAAACTATATAATTTGGCATCTTTTGCATCTACCCTGATTGACAGCGAGATTTGAGTTTGCAGTGTAATATTACTGTATGTTGCTTGGTATTGTAGCTCGGCAAGCCCAATTTTAGCGTTTGGACCAATATATAATTCTTCGGCTAAATCAACAGTAAACTCACTAGGATTATTATTGGGGTAAGTGTTTAATGAGCTATCTGAAAGTAGAGTGATATATGTATCTGTGGCCATTATTATTATTATTATTTAAGCTCTCTCTCTACTTGACTCCATTGTACATACAGTACAGTATAATGTTAAATTATAGACATCTGTGACCACGTTCATTGTCGCATCTTCTACAGTATATGCGCGGGATCAATATTTTATTGGCTTTATTTAAAACGGATGAACTATAGATATAGTAATATCATTCGAGTTAATATTGATTAATTACGGTCATATGCGACCAAAATGAATTAATATACAGTATAAACCTAAGCTTATTGAATATGCTGTACCCACGACTGTTTCTTGGATCCGATGAATCGGACTAAATATTCTTTCTTTTTTACTAAATATTAAATATTCTTCCCATTGCGTACACGTTCTTTAAGTTTGCCAATATTTTTATCAATTGCTAGATAAATATTACTATTCGGGTGGACCTTTTGGAGTTCGTGAGAACAAAATGAGCCATTTATTATAGCTCCAGCGC
>JAUCBJ010007547.1:0-35942 GCA_032718475.1 Nemertoderma westbladi
GACCTACAGATGTACCTTTCAGGTTTACCGGTTGACCGGTACTTTCAACTTTATCGCTTACTGCAATAAAGAAGCTATATCCTTTAATGTTCGCGCTTTCAGACCTTTGGCAGTTTAACCCGCCAAATTAAGATGTCTTCTAGATATTAAATCGCTTTTTAGCCTATGACAAGTATTTGATTCACTACACTAGTCGAAACCAATCTGTGCGCGATCATTCACCCGCTGGATATTCCCGGGAGATTGGGTTCGACGGTTTAATTTTATTGCTATGTAAGCCTAATGTATTATTCGACTGACAGTATTATATAATCTCTGACAATATTATTCACCTTCGGGAATATTAACAGTTCCTTTAGGACGTGGCGCTTTATCTATATAAACAGAGTTATGACTTAAACTACTCACAACGATATGGCTTAATTATAATTCACATATATGGCGCATTCTTTAGGAATTGCTTCTTTAACAGACTCACTCATACACAATGCTGCACAATACTGCACAATAATCTGCCAATCTTCACTGATTTTAGTCACATATAAAAGGAACACAGACTGACTCATGTAGGGTCTATCAAATAACATTAGATTCACTTCAAACCACTTTAACATAAGTCACAATCGTTATTGGTAACCTTTCTCTCTTACCTTCGGTATATCAAGAATATTGGGTTTTCGGGGTTATTTCTCGTTATTCCAATATAATAATTCATCAACCAATATAATGAATAACCGACAACAAATAGCAGTATACAGTATTGATTGAGCAGGTAAATTTTAGCAGTTTCAGCAGTTATTAAAAGCCGTGTGTCAGCAGTATTCACAGATCAGTGATTCCATGAGTTAAAGGATATATGTCCTTATAATTAAACCTACTAGTGTTGAGCTAAAAAGCAGAAAGCACAAAACACTACAAAGCCGTTCTTTCGTGGCTTTGAAAAACTCGTGACTACTGCTCTATACGAGGATACCAACTACCCTTATTCCACGAAGCTCCCGTTCAACACAGAGAAAGAGCAGTGAGATAGGAAAATTTCAGTTCAGTAGCTCTGTGATAGGTCAAAATCAAGGCTAACTCAAATTCTATTGGGAGATACAAAACAAGGCTATGACGCAACCTTCTTAGGCTGGTTGGCCGATTAAACAGAGCCCAGATACCTGCGTACAGCAAATCAGCCAATAAGCTGGTAGCTTGCACTATTTTAACTATAGATCCCCTTTAGAGTATTCTAGCGACCGGGGGGGAACTGGCCAACAAGGCAAACGAATCAGTTATCCCACAAAAGCTTTTACAGCAGTGTAGATCTACTGTATTATTCGATTGATCGTTACTATATAATCTCTGACAATATATTTACTTTCGGGGAAATATTAACAGTTCCTTTAGGACGTGGCGCTTTAAGTATAAAAACAGAGTTATGACTTATACTAATCACAACTAGATGGCTACTGAGTTTCGTAAAAAGCGCATTCTTTAGGAGATGCTTTATTAACCTTCACACGACTTCACACTACTTCGCACTGATCTGACGACCGTCACTGAATTTGATCATATATAAGGAGGATCGCAACTGACACATGTAGGGATTATGAAATAGCATTTAATTCACACAAAAACCACTATAATGTAAGTCGCAGTTGCTACCGGTAAACCTATTCCTCTCACCTTCAGTAATCAAGAAGATTGGGGGTTTTATGATTATTCATCGGTATTCTCCAAATATATCAGCAATATACAATTAACATAACACCAATTAATAACAGAAGCAAATAATGTGGTGAACAGTCAGTATGTGTTACTTATGCAGTGTTCCATGTGCAGCAATGTTGAATGTGTTAATAGTTTTACGTTCTTGTAATCAAAGCCATCAGATGTTCTAGGCCAAAGTTTGAAACTTCTACAACAGAAGTACAGAAGATTTCCAAGCCGGTTCTCTCTGGCTCAGAAATGTAAACAAAAACCGTAATGCATTGCGCGGTTACCTGGGTCTGTTACCTGGGATCATGGATCCGGAAGTCAGGTGAGGACCTTCGAATACGTAAGGGAAAGGCATGGGCAGCCTTGAATAGGCTTTCCAGGATTTGGAAGTCACCGATAATTAATCGGAAACTTAAGGTCCGATTATTTAGAGCAGCAGTAGTTCCAGTACTCCTCTACGGGAGTCCATGCTGGGCTCTAACTGCTGAGGACACCAAATCTCTGGATGGCACATTCACAAGAATGCTACGCCGGGTTCATTGTGTCAAGTACAATGCACACATCTCCAACCAGACACTATATAACATTGGAGGTTTCTCATTGGTTCCCCCAAGCTTGACACTAGAACAAAATCGCCTCCGCTTTGCAGGACATTGCTTTCGCCGTGAGGACCAGCCAGTGCATAATCTTGTACTTTGGCAGCCTCATGGAGTGAATAAGCATGGTGGACAGCCCATGACTTTCTTGAGACGCATCTTAAAGGACACTGGCCTTAAAGATGCGGATGATCTAGCAAATGTCATTGGTGAGAGTTGTGGCGGTGCAATTTTGTTGACAAGCCGGCACAGCATTCTTAAAAATGCAGCTGCAATGCAGCATGCCGATCCTAGTAGTAGTAGTAGTAGTATTGCGCGGTTTCCATAGGCCTTGTAGAAGTAAAGTGAAAATCGCTCTGATTGGCTGACTAGGCAGAACAAAGAGGTTCCACGTTGACAGTAAATCAGCTGACAGATTTCGTCATCTGAGCTCCAATCTTTTCGAGTATTATGCGCGTTGCGGCAAAAATGACTTGTTATGTCCGCTAAAGCACCTACACGGTACATTGCGGGGAAAAATGACTTGTTATGTCCGCAAAAGCTTGCAAGCTTGCAAAATATTGCAAGGAGCAATGTCAGTGAGAAGAGGCAAGTCGTTTCCAAGATCTACCCAGAGCTTGGTTTAGCCGAGACACGAGGATCTGAACTTTGCATTCCTAATACTCTACTTACCAATAATACTTGAGTATAGTAGGAGCTTTATTGTACTTTAATAAGTACGGACATTTCATCTTACTGTAGTCACGTATTTATAATATGATACGGACAGTAAGGAAAGAGAAAAATAATTATTTCTCGCCGTTACACTAAATATAATGCTAAGTAATTAAGTAATAAACACGAATATATATATTGCACTAATCTACTGAATAATCGCTAAAATAATATTCTACTAAATAAAATTAAAGAAAACGATTATAATAAAATTACATAATAATACATACATAAATATAAAAATAATAAAAATATATAAAATAATGTAGTCACACACCCACTCCGTACGCTGTTACGTTGGGGAGTCCCTAGATGTTTGTTGGATCAGGGAGGTGGTCGTGGGAAGAGTATCTTGCTTTCCATAGTTTCCGGACAGTTCTCGGTCTCTTTCCAGTAAACATAAATGACCAACTGGGCGATTGAGTTGTTGTGTTTCGAATACAATTCCAGGTTTCTTCTTCGTCCTGGAATAGTGATGATGGAAACACCAAGTCCGGCTTTCGGCGAGGAGATCAATTGTATTTTCCTCATCGTATAGCTGGTTAATATCGTCGTTATCTGAGGAGTATGGTATTTCCTCAGTTGTGGTTTCTCCCTCACTGATTTCTTCTTCCCATTCACTCACCTGATGTATATTTTCGTTAGGTAGTCTTTCCATGAGTGTTCTACGGGAAGGTCCAGTAAAGTACCAACCTACTCTCGTTCTTCCCGCGTATGTTTGCAATGGTTGCGGTCGAGCAGGCCGTTTTTCTAATGTCTCTAGCGCCTCATGCGCATTTTGGCCGATCAATATCTGTACCCCTGGGTAGTCGGTGTTGAATCTAGGGATATCATGCTGCTGGGTAAAATGGTCTTCATCCCAGTTGTAAGGTTCCACTTGGCTGGTAGCAAAGTTCTCTATCGCCACCATTTTACTGACCTTATGCTATGTTCTCCTAGTTGATCCTGGGGAGTGGACAACGCGCCTACATAGTAGTCTGTAGCTACTGTGGATTTCCAAACCGGCATAATTCCTGAAAGGTTCAACTTAGTTCGGAACTTGGGTTGTCCAGCAAAGATGTCTTCGGCTAGTTCTTTGTCGATGAAGGTACCCATGCTGCCGGAGTCAAGGAGGGCGTTTACGATCAAACTTTTCCCTAGCCCGTGGACTCTCAGCTGCACTACAGGGAATTCCCGGATTCCGACGTTAGAAGTTGGCGCTTTCCAAGATGGTTGCCGGTCCGGAATAGTCTGTTGCGCTTCATTATCGGTGTCAGTCTCATACGTAAGCGCTCGATACACCGCGGTGTTTATCATATAACAGGATTCGTTTTTGTCGGAGAATTCGTCCGTGTAGAATCCTTCCATCTCAGAGCTGTGGTCAGTGTCGTTTACATCACTGAATTGGACATGTAGTTCGGGCTCACTTACCTGACTCGTGCGGGTTCGGTCAAATTCTGTGTGCAGCAAGATATGATGTTTCGCGCCGCACTTAGCACACCTCGCATCTGAGTAACAGGTCCGCCGTTGGTGTCCTCGTCTGAGGCAATTATAACACAACCGCTTATCCCACATGACATCACGTCTATCCTTAAGGGATTTCTTCAAGAATTCATCACACCCACTTAAGCGATGGGGCCCATCGCACAATGCACATTTGGGTTTGATATTACTTACTTTAACTTGTGTTGTGTTGTGCACACATGTTCTTTCCTCGGGCTTTCTTCCATGAATTCTCTCTTTCTTTAGGAGGATTTGTTACCTGTTCTCTCCTGTCACTGGTTATATATTCTATCTCCTGTTCTCTCCTGTCACTGGTTCGAGACTTAGATTTACTTACGTCTTTCCTCGGTTTATTGACATAATAAGATCTTTCGGTGTCCTTACTGCTGTTTTCATCGTAGGACGTCGTCTGACTCCCACAATCCGTATAACACACTGGTGTTACCTCTCTCCTAGTAACGGGTTTTGCACTTACCTTACTTTCAGGAGTCTTCTCTCTAGACTGTTTTAGGAGTTGTAATCTTACCTCTCTGTTTAAGAATGACAGAAGGTCCGTCATGGTTGGATCTCTATGTAGTTGGTCCATCAAATAGAGAACCTTTTTGTCCCAGCGAGTACCTACTCCATCCTTTGGCAAAGTTGATGCTAAGGCTCCTACAACCATAGAATTCTGGTATTCATGAGACTTACCCAACCAGTCTAACTGTCTACAGATCTCCTGAATCTCATCGGAAACTCTATAATCCCGCTGCTAAGAAACTTTTGGGGTGCCATTAATTTCGCATACAAATACCTAGCTATGTTAGTCCTATTACCATACCTGATGTTTAGTGTATCCCAAACTTGTCTTAATCCATCTGGGTGTCCAATAAACTTTAACGCCATTAACTTGGGAGGTCCTTCCAAACACTCGATGAGGAATCTAAGTTTCTCTCCGTTAGATAATACAGAGTTCTGTATGTTATCTTTGTAATATTCATTAAAAGGTGACCATTTCATCTCATCTCCATTGAACTTGACAATCTCTCCCACCTTTACCGCTTGACGGGCTTCGGTTCTAGCCATTTGATGCGTAAAACTTTCTTGGGCCATCGTATTATTTAATATCGAGTTATCAATATACATATTTCTCGGATTAGGATCAGGTCTATATGGAATATCATTATCAACAGGTTTATAATTACCCTTAATAGGGTTCACTATAGGAGTTTCTACTTCACTAGCAGTATAGATGCGTGTAGGCTCCACACCTTGCGCATGATATACTTCAGACCTAACAGGTTGACACATTGTTACAGGGGGTGGTGGTATACCCAATTGTATATTTACTAGTTTATCGCGTTCTAATGCGATACTCTGCTGCACTTCTTGCAACTCTAACCTACCCTCTCTTACTGTTCCCTTTAACTGCTGAACAGTCCCTTCCAACTCTCGGACCTGTTGGGAGGAACGTATTAGATGTTCCTCCAGCTGCTCGAGCAGGAGATCCATCCCCCGCCGTCCCTCATCCACCCACTCTACCGCCGAAGCGGGAGCCGCCGACATAGTAGCGGGTAGACGAGGGACGACGGGCGACAAATCGTTGATGTCTTGCTCGGCGTCCAGGACCGGGATTGCTTCAGGGACTGCTCTACTGGGCACAGGTAGTTTAGTACTGTGCAAAGGGAATTTAGAGTTAGGTTCTGGAAGTACAGGGGTCTCTATCACAGAGGGGGTGGCTTCAAGAACAGGCCTAATTATTTCAGGTTCATCTACTATAGTAGGGAGTCTTTCTTCCCTAATAATTTGGTCTGTAGGCGCAGGATTACTTAAATCTACACTAGCTAGTTGCCTTCTCACTGCTGGAGGCAAATTAGGCAATTTCTGCCGGTCCAGCACCCTTCTACGTCCACTGGAACGAGATTTATTTCCTCTACCTTCAGGATCTGTTGTATTGCCTTCATCAGAGGATGTAAATCCCTGTCTCTTGGGAGTAGATCGACTTAGCAGCTGCATCTGAGTAGCTGTTCTCTGTTTATTTAAGTAATCCTGCTTCACTTGAAGATTTTCCAACTCTAGTTGGGCTGTCTCTTCAGATGCCTTCCGTTCTGCTTCTACCACTGCCTCTGCCGCTTTTCTTTCAGCTTCTGCCACTGCCGCTTTTCTTTCAGCCTCTGCCGCTGCCGCTGCCGCTTTTCTTTCAACCTCTACCACTGCCGCTGCTGCTGCCGCTTTTCTTTCAGCCTCTGCCACTGCCGCTGCCGCTGCCGCTGCCGCTGCCGCTGCCGCTGCCGCTGCCGCTGCCGCTGCCGCTGCCGCTGCCGCTGCCGCTGCCGCTGCCGCTGCCGCTGCCGCTGCCGCTGCCGCTGCCGCTGCCGCTGCCGCTGCCACTGCCACTGCCGCTGCCGCCTTTCTTTCAACTTCTGCCGCTGCCGCTGTTGCTGCCTTTCTGTCTTCTATCCTTTTTTTCTTTAATTGTTCTTCCTGTTCCCTAGCAATGAGGATGCTTTCATCAAATTTAGCCTGCTCAGCGGCTAATATTTCCGCATCTAATGAGTCCAACACAAATTTGGCCCCTTCACTATTAGGGTGAAGTCCAGCTAGCCGTCTCCTTAGCTCTTTGCACCTATGAATCGTTGATAGTCTGACAGATAGATGTCAATAGCATCCTTCTTCTGAGGTTTCTCGGATATAGCTTCACTTTCCACCTGAGAAAAGGTTGCGTCTGTTGACTCTCCGTGGGTCATGCGCTCGGTTAGCTGAGCTTTCCATTGTGTCGTTCCTTGGACTTTAAGACTCACCCGTTGGAACCAAGTCTTTACAGCCACTTGCAACAACGTGTCTTGGCTCCTCTTCGAGGCTTCTTCAAAGGCCGAAAGGAGTAGTCTGATCCGTAAAATTCGTTCTCGCACTTGATAAAGCAGCTCTCCCTGCTCTTGAGGTCCTTGTCGTTGTTGAAACAGGTGTTCCTCTAATCACTCCAAAGAGCTGAAGAATCCCTGGACATATCCTGCTGCCGACCTCTTCCACACAGCTGGATCTCGAGTGTCCCTTATTACTCCCATCCTGTATAAGTCCTCCCAGGCAGCTTCCAATAAGTTAAACGGGAGTCCGGGTCCGGGGAAGTTCCATTGCGTCTCGACAATAGACTTCAGTTCCTCCATTGTGTATCCCGCATAACTGTCCTTGGTCGATCGCTTACTTCTCGCCCAATCGATTTGATGTTCTTCCACCGCAATCAATACTCTCGTGAGTACGGCTCCAGGAAGAATTAGTAGTGGGTCTGGATAAACTGAACTACTGGAGTTATCGGGCTGTTGAGAAATAAGTTCTCGGTTCGGGTGCTGCTGTTGATTAACAGCAGCCTCTTGGTCCCGCTTGACTTGAGCCCTAGTGCCTATGATAGACCTATGGTGCTTCACTAGCCTAGGGTCTGATACTACTACTGTAGGGATAACCTTTCTTACAGTAGGAGGTGACTTGGACTTCGGTCTTGGATTTTCTACACTTCTATCCGAGTCACATACTGTTCTTTCTAGGAGACTATCTGACAGTGTTTGCTTTGTGTCAGCCATGATTTATATTGCAGTTGAATGTCTACTACTATAACGACAGTTAAAGTAAGTCCAGTAATTCAGTATCAACGGTAAGCCTAGTAATTAATTACCGATACTGTCACTCAGTGTAACGTGATATATATATAATATATTAAAATACTGGTATACTTATAGTATATATATAAGTATTAACACAGACTAGGATTAGTCACAGAATACCGGTATATAATTTCAGCCTAAATTTATATAAATATATATAATAAGCCTACCTTAAATACCGGTAATGTAAATTATTTTATAATAACTGAATTTCTGAATTTTAGGGTTACTTTCCTTTGCTTTATTACTGTTATTAAGCAGTAGTCCAACTGATATTAAGACCTAATTGATGTATAACAGGCCTAATATTTTATAAATCGGTTTGAGTTGATTTATAATATATATATATACCCGTACAATGGGTTTTAACAATGTTTGAAATAAATGTTATTATTTCTGGTTAAGGAGTGCCTACTGCTACTTGTTGGACACTAATACAAATTATTCTACTTTACTAAGTTACTTATTACTACAAATTACTTACATACAGTTTGAGATTACAATCTCTAAATAAACACTAAAGGTTACACGTACAAATTTTTAGGGTTATTTTACAAGAAATCTACAAACCAGCCTAACAAGGAGTTAGAATTTCTGGTTCATACAACTGACAGGCACTAAGGTATGTGAAAACAATAAAGCAGTAGTAAGTAAATTGCGTTGTCAAGATAAGAAAATACCACCGTCTGACGACTTATAGCCGTAGCGCTATAAGTACTACGTTATGTACCCGGAGTGTCCTTACCTAGAAGTTAATTACCGCAGCCAATCAGAGCTAACGTGCCTATTAACCACTTTACAACACAAATATACTGCCTACACACAAAATTACTTTCGGAAAGCACTGTACACTAAACCCTAAATTAGGTACAAGTACTTATACAACAAATAACCAGCAGTTAAATATACTTGTACAGCCAAAAGAACCACGGTATCTGCTGGAGTGACCGGAGCACAAAATCACCAGTCTTTACCTACGCCAAGCAGCCCTGATGTAGTACCGGGGTTAATTTAACTATAACGGTATGTATAACAAGCACAATTACTGTAGGAATGAACTTGGGGAGTTTGTAGGTTGCGAATACTCGCATAAACTCTGAATAATAAATATTACGCTACCCGTGCACACTACACAAACAAAATACAGACCAAATGCTGGCAGACTACTGTCAAGCCTAAATAAACTACAGTATATGCAGACTCTGAAATGGTTAGTTAGTAGGCGTTCTAACCGAGTAGTACGACTTATTCTTTTGGGGGGGATTTACCTTACAACACTGGATGCCCCCACCTTCCTAACTAGTACTTTATCGGACATACACTCTACACACACTGCAATTGCTTCAGACCTAACAACAGCCAGACAACAATCCAGCCTACAAATTATTTGTACAATTTGAGCGGGCTTACACGCCTTCTGCTCAATATCACACTTACAGATAAATAAAACTGACAGAAATAAGTAAAAACCCAATAAAAAACCAGGGCTGCAGTCCCTGATTAAATATCAAGACCTACTAGTATATAATTATCAAATCGAATAATACTGTTGTACCTGTAAGTACCGGTTCGGGTAGTTTGGGCAGTTAGGCCTACAGCTTACCGTTCGACCGGTACCTTCGACTTTATTGCCTACGGTGCAATAAAGAAACTAAAATCTGTTATTGTTCTTACCAGAACAATAGACAGAATATTTATTGCCTACTGTGCAATCAAGAGTTTAAAACTATTAATGTTCTTACCAGAACATTAGACAAAATATATTTATTGTCTACTCTGCAATCAGAAACTGAAAACTCTTAATGTTCGCGCTTTTAGACCTTTAGCAGTTTAACCTGCCAATTTTAGTTGTCTTCTTGTTTATAAATCGACTTTAGCCTAGACCAATTATTTAATGTACTGAAGTTACATCCGCCGAAGCCAGTCTGTGCGCGATCATTCACCCACAGTTAAGGGAGACTGGATTCGGATGCTTTGAAAGTGATTGCAGTGTAGACCTATTGTATTATTCGATTGATCGTTACTATATAATCTCTGACAATATATTTACTTTCGGGGAAATATTAACAGTTCCTTTAGGACGTGGCGCTTTAAGTATAAAAACAGAGTTATGACTTATACTAATCACAACTAGATGGCTACTGAGTTTCGTAAAAAGCGCATTCTTTAGGAGATGCTTTATTAACCTTCACACTACTTCACACGACTTCACACTACTTCGCACTGATCTGCCGACCGTCCCTGAATTTGATAATATATAAGGAGGATCGCAACTGACACATGTAGGGATTATGAAATAGCATTTAATTCACACAAAAACCACTATAATGTAAGTCGCAGTTGCTACCGGTAAACCTATTCCTCTCACCTTCAGTAATCAAGAAGATTGGGGGTTTTATGATTATTCATCGGTATTCTCCAAATATATCAGCAATATACAATTAACATAACACCAATTAATAACAGAAGCAAATAATGCGGTGAACAGTCAGTATGTGTTACTTATGCAGTGTTCCATGTGCAGCAATGTTGAATGTGTTAATAGTTTTAAGTTCTTGTAATCAAAGCCATCAGATGTTCTAGGCCAAAGTCTGAAACTTCTACAACAGAAGTACAGAAGATTTCCAAGCCGGTTCTCTCTGGCTCAGAAAGGTAAACAAAAACCGTAATGCATTGCGCGGTTTCCATAGGCCTTGTAGAAGTAAAGTGAAAATCGCTCTGATTGGCTGACTAGGCAGAACAAAGAGGTTCCACGTTGACAGTAAATCAGCTGACAGATTTCGTCATCTGAGCTCCAATCTTTTAGAGTATTATGCGCGTTGCGGCAAAAATGACTTGTTATGTCCGCTAAAGCACCTACACGGTACATTGCGGGGAAAAATTACTTGTTATGTCCGCAAAAGCTTTTACACAAAGTCTCGAAACTGTGAGAGTAACTGCTGATTTATGGCAGATGGATACTCGTATCCACTGTAAACTCGTTGCGTTCGTTCGTTTTTGACCAAACTTGAGATTCTTTCTAAACTTTTCACGGATTACATACATACCAAGTTTCGTTTAATTTCATCAGGAATAACCGAGTTATTAGCGATCAAAAATTTACGACGACGACGACGACAGACAACTCGTGAATGGTACCCATATGCTAAGGCTTCGCTCACTTCGTGGCTCGCCCCACAATGACTCAATTTACGTGGTTTGTTATTATTACTCGGTGTTGTATTAAAGACCAACGCAGCAACAAATCGATAGCAAAGAATAAAAGTCCAACGCAGCAACAAATCCGATAGCCGATAATCCAAAGAATAAATTGTGAGAAAAAATCAACTTTATACGATAATATAAATAATCTGTAACTTTATTCGTCGGGTGAGAATTATTTTTACGGCTGGTGGGTATCCATAGTAACATATACATAGTAATTCAATGGCCAACAGATTTCTATTAAATTTGTAAATGTAAATTTTCTGCCCATTTTAATATTACTAAGATTGTGTGACAAAGGCAGTCATACTTGATGTATGACAGAACATTAATTAATTTAAATTTAATTAAATTACTTGAGGGAGCACAAAGGCTCCTCTGCTCATTGGAGCAGGTTGCTCTAGTGTTGGTTTTTTGTAAACTCCAATATCACCAAAATCATGAAAGTCAATCTAGACAGCCCTCAAGAAATGTCTGATCGTGAGGGCATAAGCTCCAGAGATGAATTGCTTGAGCACGTGGATGACTTCTGCTACTTGGGATCATGGATCAGAAAGTCAGGTGAAGACTTCGGATACAAAATCCGGCAGTAGTGACGGATTTAGGGGGTATGTCACCATGTCATGACATACTTCTTGAAAATACACTTTAAATCTATTGTGTTACACTAGATATCTTTATTCACTACTTTTCAGCTCTTCTCGGCAATAACAGAATAACCCTAATCCTGTAATCCAAAAAATTTCAATCGCTACGTTCGCGTTGGCTTGTATAAGTCTTAAAACTCTGCTGATAATTAAATCACCGGATTGCTTACGTTGTACCATATCATAATTGAGTCGTGCTTCTTATTATTACCTTCATCCTGTTAACTATATTTATTACCCTGATATTTTGTTATTTTTCCGGTTATTTTAACCCGAGGAACAGGAACTAGCCGAGGCGTAGCCGAGGCTTTCCTGTTCCGAGGGTTAAAATAACCGGAAAAATAACAAAATATCAGGGTAATAAATGTGTTGTTACCAACTAATCTCGGAAAAAATAACCAACTACATCATGTTTATATCAAGAAGCCACTATTAATTTACAATATACCAAACCCATCCAGATACCCTAGATTTCTAAAAGGGTTTTGTTTGGGGGTAGAAATATAAAAATGGGGCTTGGAAATTTTGGGGGGAGACACTATTTACAAATTAATAAATAACACGAGCGGCCAAGGCATAAAAATAAATAAATAACATGAGCGGGCCTATGCCTAACAATTTCCCCCTGGCGGGTAAACTGGAATAAAGTAAAAAAAAACAAATAAATATAATAAATTAAATAATAAAGTAATATAAAATAAATGATGGAAAATACTAGAATTTATTTCCATTCCACAGTATGTATAGGTAACACGATGATAGTGATGGGAGTCTACTCGGGACAGCTGAGAGCGTTACATCGTGTGGAATTGGGTGAGACACAATGTAGACAGAACCATTCGTGTGAGAATAGGTGAATGCTTACCATCCTGTACACGATGTACCAATTTAACTTAAGAATAAACTTACGTTTTACAGTATATGAGAAAAAAGTAGAACATTTTGTTTCTCAATATTCTCTCAACCCTTTATTAACCTCGCTGAAGCTCGGTAAATAAAATGCCTCGCGAATAATGAAAAAAGTTCTACTTTTTTTCCCATGTAATAAATAATTATTTATTCTTAAATTGTTACTTTTTCGCCCGAATTTAGACCAAAATCTGGAGAAAACATTTAACTTTTTTCCTGGCGAAAAAAGTAAAATATAATATTTTTACGGTGGTGATTTGCGGCCTTTTCCCTTTTACCTTAATTCAATAATTTTACTCTTTACCTTACAAATAATTTTACTCTTTCTTTACCTTTTTCAATAATTTTACTCTTTACCTTCCAGATAATTTTACTCTTTACCTTCCAAATAATTTTACTCTTTACCTTCCAGATAATTTTACTCTTTACCTTCCAAATAATTTTACTCTTTACCTTTTTCAATAATTTTACTCTTTACCTTTTTCAATAATTTTACTCTTTACCTTTTTCAATAATTTTACTCTTTACCTTTTCCAATAATTTGACACTTTTCAACAAGCAGACTTGGCCTTAACTGTAATAAATTGAACCGTTAGGGGTTAAGTACTGGTATTCATCTAGCCTATATTGTACTGTACCCTACCCGTTATTGAACGGAACTGAAACAGTGTTAAATAAATATTTGAATTAGGCCTACTACATAGCTATCTATTACGAGCCGGTATAATGAAAATAGTGATAAAAAATCGCCACTTCAGAGGTAGGCCTAGGCTTAGGCCTAGACTGTAATTATAGGCCTGATGGTTAACCTACTGTAAATATAGGCCTTCTGGTTATGTAATTATAGGCCTGCTGTGTAGGCTGGACCTCGAGATAAAATGGCCCATGGTGGTAATAATTCAGGAAAAAGCAGAAAAAAATTACTTGAAAGCTTGCGTCATAACATAAACTACTACTACTACTAGGATCGGCATGCTGCATTGCAGCTGCATTTTTAAGAATGCTGTGCCGGCTTGTCAACAAAATTGCACCGCCACAACTCCCTATCACCCATGACATTTGCTAGATCATCCGCATCTTTAAGGCCAGTGTGTGGCCTTTAAGATGCGTCTCAAGAAAGTCATGGGCTGTCCACCATGCTTATTTACTCCATGAGGCTGCCAAAGTACAAGATTATGCACTGGCTGGTCCTCACGGCGAAAGCAATGTCCTGCAAAGCGGAGGCGATTTTGTTCTAGTATCAAGCTTGGGGGAACCAATGAGACACCTCCAATGTTATATAGTGTCTGGTTGGAGATGTGTGCATTGTACTTGACACAATGTACCCGGCGTAGCATTCTTGTGAATGTGCCATCCAGAGATTTGGTGTCCTCAGCAGTTAGAGCCCAGCATGGACTCCCGTAGAGGAGTACTGGAACTACTGCTGCTCTAAATAATCGGACCTTAAGTTTCCGATTAATTCTAGGTGACTTCCAAATCCTGGAAAGCCTATTCAAGGCTGCCCATGCCTTTCCCTTACGTATTCGAAGGTCCTCACCTGACTTCCGGATCCATGATCCCAGGTAACAGAAGTCGTCCACATGCTCAAGCATACCATCCTTTGAGCTTATGCTCATCCGATCAGAGACTTGCTGAGGACTTTCAAAGTTAACTGTCAGAATTTTGGTCTTTCTGGAGTTAATAAAAAGACCAACACTAGAAGCAGCATGTTCTAATGAGCTGAGAAGCCGCTGGGCTCCCTCTAATGATTCTGAGAGTACTCCTAAGTCATCAGCAAAGTCTAGATCAGTTAGGTACTTGCAGGATTTCCTCGACTTCTGGAGCCAGTAGGTGGAGTTATCATCACCCCATCATCATTATGATGATCTAAGGACATGCGTAGAACATAGTCAACCACAATAATGAACAAGAATGGTGCAAGTGTGTCTCCTTGGAGGACGCCCCATAACACTTCAAATGGTTCTGTGTCACCGTCAACAGTAGACACAAATGTTGTCGAACCATCGTATACTGATCTGATTGCTGCAATAATTTCATCAGGAATCCCATATAATGAAAGTATGCTGAACATACGTGAGCGAGAGACTGAATCAAAGGCCTTGAAGAAGTCAACAAAGATAACAGCCAGATGCCTGTCTTTCTTTTTTGATAACTCTTCAATTATCCTTCTAAGTGCCAAAATGGGCTCCATGGTCCCACGACCTTTACGGAACCCATTCTGATTTCCACGTAGCAGTCTCTCAATGGGATCCCTGATGCGATTTAATAGAATTCTATTGTATAGTTTTGCAGCAATCGAGATCAATGAGATTCCCGAAAAGAACCATAGAGTGTTAGGTTGCCCTTCTTGGGAACTGGCACCAACTTATTTGTTTTCATTTCTTGTGGGACTCTTGTTGTACGGTACATGTCTACTATGATGGGATAGATGAGCTTTAAACACTCAGGTATTTTAAAGACCTCAGGGGAACACCATCTACTCCACTGGCACGATTGGTCTTAATGCTCTTTGCAGCAGCCTTCACTTCTGCAAAGGAGATATCGCCAATGGGAATATCTGGGAGTACAGACTCAGACACTTTTACTTCTATAAAGTTATCAGGCAATACCCTGTCATTATTGAGGAGCTTTTCAAAGTGGGCTTTCCAACCATTGAGGCGATCGGCTGGTGATTCAGCCTTAACCTTGGTGGTTGGTTGGCTTTTCCGCCCAGTAAGCAGATTGATCGATTTCCATGCCTGGGATGATTGCCTGCTGTCGTCAGCATCATTGATGGCATCAACCTGTTGGTTTATTAGCTCCTGTAGATTAACAGAGTACTGCCTGTTCAGGGACCTAGATGCAGCTTTAACTGCATTCTTGGCCGCTGTAGTCTGTTTGAGTCGGGACTCTTTCTGCGCCTTATGAAGGTCATTTCGGCACTTCTGAATTTTGTTGTCAGTCCAGGGGCCCTTTTCCTGTTTCGAGGGTATACAGGAACTGTTTCTGCAGCTGCTAACTTAACTGCTTCTGTAAAGGCAGTATAGCCCTCACAGTGATCTGCCGCCTCAGAGGCAAGAGCCTCATACCTGTTGCTCAGCTGTAGTGTGAAGCTGGATCTCACACTTGGCTGTTGCAACAGAGAGGACCAGTCATGCCGTGGCAAGGCAGATTTCGTTGTTCTGCTAGCACGCAGACTAAGTCTTACCTTGGCCACAATAAGGCGGTGATCACTGGAGAAGGGTCGAAGTGTAAATGCATTACAGTCTTGTATAGAGCTCCTGTATTTCCTACGAAACAGAATATGGTCTATCTGGGACTTGTGACCACTGGGTCCACTATGAGTCCATAGCTTTCCAGTTCGCTTCTTGAACTGGGCTCCAGCCGAAAACAATCCATTTCCAGAGATAAAATCCTGAAGATGGACAGAATTTCGGTTAACACTATGCTATAGACCCAGGGCGATGTAGGTGATTGATGCAGACTTGCATTAAAGTCTCCCAGGAATGTTAAGAATGCATGCTGATCCACTCCATCAGTTGCTGCTTGTAGATTGTGGTAGAAATTTTCCACCTCCTCTACAGGGGCAACACTAGTTGGAGAGTAGCACACAATCAGAACCACCTTAGGAAACTTCTTAGCCAGTCTTCCAGAACATGAGAAGTGGCAACGGATGATGCGGTTAGAGATTTGTGTCTATTTTGTCCAATGCTGCATGTGCAGTTGGATTCATCAATAGACCAATTCCACCATTGCCACTATCATCTGCTGATGCGAGGGCGAGTCGCCAACCGCCCCCCATGTCCTTAATCAGAACCTCATCAGTCTGTCCAGTCTGCATTCGGTGCTCTTGAACACCCACTGCGCTAAGAGAAAGCTTATCTGCCAAGGCAGTCAGCTCACCTTGTCGCATTGGGGACCCGAGTGTTAGGGTGTTTACTGAGGCTAGTCTAGTGACTTGCCTCAGATTCACCAATGGCTTTGTTGGTCGGGGTGGAACATGAGAGTAGCCTCCAACTCCAGAATCCCTCTCCCCATCACAATCTGGCCTCCCTGGTGACCCAGGGTTTGGGCCAGAAAGGTCATCAGGAAAGGGACTCAAAGAATTGTTGGCTGCTCTCTCTCCAGTAGGGGGTGAGACAGGCAGCCGGTCAGGAGTTAACTGACGCCTGTGAGGCCGATTGTGTCCGGTAATTCCACTGGCCTCTAGTGGCCGAACCTCCGCATTGCTAATGTAATCCATAGTGGGGGTTGGGGGGTGCTTTTTTGCCGAGTCAGCTCTCAGGGCAAATACCACACCCTGGTTTGCCATTCCACAGGGTGGGTGTCGCAATGGAGTCAGATATGAGGCCCATCACCCATATCTACTCTGGCGTACATGACCCACCATTGGCTGTTGCAGCTCATCCGCTGGGTCATGCCCTGTACCCTTGCTGCCAGGTGCAGGTCGCAGTGAAGTGCCCTCAGAGTGGACATGAGAACACTCTACTCCTAACCAGCCATTGGTAGATCACCATCTGCCTGGTCAGGCCATATACCCCTGCAGCCAAGTATATGGGTCCTTAATCCAGGACCAAGGGCGTCCTTATCCCAGAACGAAGGGGGTCCTAGTTACAGGACCAGATTTGCCCTAGTAAGAGGGTCTATGCAGCTACAGGTGGCACCTCCTTTATGCTGCATGGAGGTGGCAAGTTTTCTTGATCAATGACCTAGAATACCTGACCTGACCTGAGCGATAACATAAACGATCAGCTTGAGGATATCGCTACAAGTTCTACCAGTACAGGGAGTAGGCCTACTTCAGGTTTAGCAGCAGGTGCTGTTGTGAAGATACTTTTATTATACTTTTATACTTTTAAGATACTTTTATTATAAGATATTTTTCACAGCATCAATAAAATAATGTCCGATTACGAATGGATCATTGTTGGTAGAGCTGCACTGCAGCCACAGTAGTTTGCGGCTATAACCATCAATGCATCCGTGAAGGGCGAGTCCATAGTTTTTCAACTTATCCCACCCGTCCACATGGTGAATATAGTTTGGTCCTAATGCGTAATAACTGCGACGTACTACTTTGTTCCCAATGCGATCGGCAACAAGTTGCGGATTTAACGTTTTTTGTATGAGTGCTACTAATTCTTCACGTGCAAATAAACCATACTTTCGAAGTAGAATCCTCTTCATTTGGCGGTAACCACACGACGGCTCTCGAGAAATGGCGTTTATGATCAGGTTAACATTGTCAACATCACACCTCTTCTTCAAATTTATGTCAAACAATAGGCGACGGACAGTTCGCGATGAAATCCGAATTAAATGTCTCTCATTGAGCAATCTACTGATTTCTAAGTGAGTATACCCTAAAGAATAGTAATCCGTTAATGTCTCGTTTAAATGTAGCATACTCATGGTCATACAATATGGCTCACAATGCTATACACAGTTCAGTTCAATCTGTTCACAGTAAAGTTGACACCGTTTCAGTTCCGAAAGACTTCAAAGGTCAATAACGGGTATGGTACAATATATGTAGGCTAGGTAAATTCCGCTACCGGTACTTAGCGGGTTCGATCCGATTCGTACGTTCGATTCGCAACAGTTAAGGCCAAGTCTGCTTGTTGAAAAGAGTAAAATTATTGAAAAAGGTAAAGAGTAAAATTATTAAAAAAGGTAAAGAGTAAAATTATTAAAAAAGGTAAAGAGTAAAATTATTAAAAAAGGTAAAGAGTAAAATTATTGAAAAAGGTAAAGAGTAAAATTATTAAAAAAGGTAAAGAGTAAAATTATTAAAAAAGGTAAAGAGTAAAATTATTAAAAAAGGTAAAGAGTAAAATTATTGAAAAAGGTAAAGAGTAAAATTATTTGGAAGGTAAAGAGTAAAATTATTTGTAAGGTAAAGAGTAAAATTATTTGGAAGGTAAAGAGTAAAATTATTGAAAAAGGTAAAGAGTAAAATTATTTGGAAGGTAAAGAGTAAAATTATTTGGAAGGTAAAGAGTAAAATTATTGAAAAAGGTAAAGAGTAAAATTATTTGTAAGGTAAAGAGTAAAATTATTTGTAAGGTAAAGAGTAAAATTATTTAATTAAGGTAAAAGGGAAAAGGCCGCAAATCACCACCGTAATTTTTGGTGGAATTTCTTAAATTGTATTACCGTTGTACCGGTACCGTAGTTATACAGCATTGTGCATGTGCAGTATGTAAACCTACGTTATTTACAACTGGTAGGTACAAGTCTGTCTGTCTGGTACGTTTCGTCTTTACGGTAGAATCGTAGAATCTGTTGAGAATGGCATTCCTGCCATGATCAGGATGCTGCCGTCCATAATTGTCAAATACCGAAAGTAAAAATCTCTGAGTAGGCTGAGTTGAGTGTGCAATCTGAACTTGTAGTGTAGGCCTACCAGTACTGCACTTCCCGTTTAGTTTACCAGTACCGGTACATTAAATTATTGCCCAATATGCTCTGTTCTGTAGGCGTACCGGTCAGGTAGGTTTTGTAGTTGCAAGGCAGTGATGTGATTGAGACCTTAACCCTTTTAGTACTATGTCCCACCTGTTGTACCATAACCACCTGCGCTATGTCCCAACTGTTGTACCATGGCATCTCACTTGATAAGCAGGCCATCCACCACCCAACAGCGCCTTAGAAAGTGTTCCAATTCACTATTCAGTGCCTTAGGACAATAATTTTTGAAATTTTTTTGCAGCCATTTGATTGGCTAATGGGTTTACCTTGCCTTCTATGGAGATTCAAATCTAGGCCTTTTACTTCCAACTTTGCTGCCTTTGTTGAGGCAGGGCGAATTGGTTGTAGGTAGATTGTTGACTACTATCCATTATACATTACGGGGTACCGTGCCCTAAACCCTGGAGTGGTTTGTTATCTCGTTTGTGATTGGATAACACATCATAATATTATCCTGTAGGTGACTAAAGCTACTACGTTCCATCCATCCATTTGTTAGTAATTGTATATTCAGTCAGTCATTTGTGAATCAATTTACGGCACTGCTGCACTTATGTGTATGACGTATGCTGTTTTTTATTAGGCCTATAATTATCATATAAATTTATAATAATTATTTATTACCGGTATAGGCCTATATCAATTAATTATTATTATTATTATTACCGGTACGTAGTGCGTAGTGAATTAGAATTACGGTAGAATTTATTCTCATAATATATACTGTAATAGGCCTAGTGAAATTAAGTGTAGCCTATTACCGGCAGCCTACTTGTGCCATTTGGAATATACTGATATATACTATTTATTATATTATATAATACGATTATCTGATTATATTAATTATTAGGGCCTATATTGAGTGACTGTACGTCTAACAGTCTAACAGTGGCCATGGCAGACAGACCTGAAAGAGATCGCCATCCTGTTAATTACTATGGTTTTACTCTAAGGGGCCGTCCAAGTATGACGTCAGCACTTTAGGGGGGGGAGGGGGGTTGGGAAAATCTGATGACGTGCTGATGAGGGGAGGGGAGGGGGTCAGCCAAAATCTGACGTCAGCATGTTCATTTATAGGTGCTAGAAGAGATATAGCAGAAGAGTAAATAGCTTGCCTATTTTAATTGTTCGAAGCCCCCGAAGGCCCGTAGCACGACCTTCTGTTTCAGTTACCAGTCACCATGTTTCAGTGATTAGGACGCGAAAATTTTTTTAATCTGATTTAGGGGGGGGGGGGGGGGGTCAACGCCTATCTGATGACATCTGATTTAGGGGAGGGAGGGGGTCAACATTTTGGGGAAAAGTGCAGACGTCATACTTGGACGGCCCCTAAGTAATGAGAGCGACGATGAAGTCGATGATTATGTTGATGGTAGTGGAGAAAGTGGTGACGATGTGACGGGAATGGAAAGTGGGGATAACCAGGGTGATGCAGCTAGTAGTTCAAGTGAGGGTTCTGTTGATGATTCCGACGACTCATCAGACAGCAGCTCTCGTTATGCAATTGCACCTCTACCAGGTGACGGGTGGGATGTTGTCACTGAAGCCAGTGACGTTAGTTTTAGTGTCCAATTCGATTTTAGTGGAACACCGGGGTGGAACAATGGGATTGACACTTCTGAATTTAGTGTAATTGACTACTTCCAAGTGTTTCTACCTGATCAGCTATTTGAAGCTGTCGCAATTTGACGAACAGACAGACAGACAGACAGACAGACAATATTGGCTGAACGGATAAATAATTTAATAATCTGAACCAATGTTTGAATTCTACGTCATTCAGTGCCACTTGGGAGCTGTTAGATGTTTCTTAAGAATTCGTAATAACAAACTGATTAGATAGTAATATTTTGACAGACAGACATAATAACATGACAGACAGACAGACAATATCAGAAGAACGGCTAATCGAATGAATAAGTTATTGTTAGATTCGAATTCCACGGCATTGATTACCCAAAAGGAGATTCAGATTTCAGTTGAAACACAATTTTTCTATTTGACAGACAGACAGACAGACAGACAACAGACACATAAGGAAGGATAGGCTGTACAGAAAAACAGACTTCGGAAATGAAATCTACGGTAAAAACAACCTCATAATTGGGGAAACATAGATTATTTTGAAAGGAAGCAAGCCTGTGACATTTGTTGAAGTTTAAGAAATATTTTTATAATTTCATAAAATATATTCAGGTTCTGGAGGTACAAGATATTTTCCAATTCAGTACTAAAAGGGTTAAAGGAAGCTGTGGTACCACTACCGGTACTGTACGATGCATGCAGTCAGTCTACCTACAATCTGAACTGAAAACATACCATAGGCCTACGCTAGTCTTATTCTTACAACTTTCACTTTCACTCATGTTAGTAAAGGTACCGGTACCGTAAGCTAACTACTGTATACACAACACGGCAAACAGGCATAAATATAATTTCAACATGCAGATTGCAGATACCGGAGTGTTGAAAAATAAATGTGTTATTTTTTCCTAGGACTAAAATAACACTATTTTTAGATAGGTTATCATTGCGATTGTGTTATTTTTTCCGGGATTGGTTGGTAACAACTATTTCTATTATTGACATATGATTTATATTTTTTTTTTTTAGACAGTTTAATAACACGACTGCTCATTGACTGCTCGTTCTGCTTTTTTTTATTATTCATCATGTATAGTAATTATTTTTAGACTGTTTTAAATCACATGATTGCTCGTTGCTCTCTAGTTACCATCATGTAAACTAATTAATTTCATTATTGCATTAAAATTTATTCTTAGACTGTTTAAGTCCCATAACTAATCATATTATCCTTCATTCATTGTGCTTTTTTTTTTTGTAAACTTGTTTCTAATTCATCGTTTCGTTTATGTTTTTTTATTTATCTTTGTTTGTACGTTCTTTAACATTTTATATAGGTGTGCTCTATGAGTTCTCCTTGGTTTTTTATCAATTTGCCATAAACCGTAAAATTAATACAAGACTACAAGTATAAAGAATTTCAAAAAATTAAAAAAAATCTTTTTGAAATATTTAAATTTTTTGGTAAATCAATTGTTTGAACCTGTTTTTTTGCAAAATAGGGGTTTTCGGGATTCTGGTTTTGATGTATTATATACTAGTTGCACCAGACATATCAAACTTATATTTTTCGGTGCTGTGTGCAAAATTTGGTACAAAACGATGCTAAACTATAAAAATGAGCGACAGCGAAGACAGAGGAGACATACACCGCAATCTTCTCAACCCACCACGCTGTGCGAACTCACTACTGAGAAAGGGGCATCAGCGTGGTTGAACTCAACCCACCAGCGCTGTGCGAACTCACTACTGAGAAAGGGGCATCAGCGTGGTTGAACTCAACCCACCAGCGCTGTGCGAACTCACTACTGAGAAAGGGGCATCAGCGTGGTTGAACTCAACCCACCAGCGCTGTGCGAACTCACTACTGAGAAAGGGGCATCAGCGTGGTTGAACTCAACCCACCAGCGCTGTGCGAACTCACTACTGAGAAAGGGGCATCAGCGTGGTTGAACTCCACCTACCAGCGCTGTGCGAACTCACTACTGAGAAAGGGGCATCAGCGTGGTTGAACTCAACCCACCAGCGCTGTGCGAACTCACTACTGAGAAAGGGGCATCAGCGTGGTTGAACTCAACCCACCAGCGCTGTGCGAACTCACTACTGAGAAAGGGGCATCAGCGTGGTTGAACTCAACCCACCAGCGCTGTGCGAACTCACTACTGAGAAAGGGGCATCAGCGTGGTTGAACTCAACCCACCAGCGCTGTGCGAACTCACTACTGAGAAAGGGGCATCAGCGTGGTTGAACTCAACCCACCAGCGCTGTGCGAACTCACTACTGAGAAAGGGGCATCAGCGTGGTTGAACTCAACCCACCAGCGCTGTGCGAACTCACTACTGAGAAAGGGGCATCAGCGTGGTTGAACTCAACCCACCAGCGCTGTGCGAACTCACTACTGAGAAAGGGGCATCAGCGTGGTTGAACTCAACCCACCAGCGCTGTGCGAACTCACTACTGAGAAAGGGGCATCAGCGTGGTTGAACTCAACCCACCAGCGCTGTGCGAACTCACTACTGAGAAAGGGGCATCAGCGTGGTTGAACTCAACCCACCAGCGCTGTGCGAACTCACTACTGAGAAAGGGGCATCAGCGTGGTTGAACTCAACCCACCAGCGCTGTGCGAACTCACTACTGAGAAAGGGGCATCAGCGTGGTTGAACTCAACCCACCAGCGCTGTGCGAACTCACTACTGAGAAAGGGGCATCAGCGTGGTTGAACTCCACCTACCAGCGCTGTGCGAACTCACTACTGAGAAAGGGGCATCAGCGTGGTTGAACTCAACCCACCAGCGCTGTGCGAACTCACTACTGAGAAAGGGGCATCAGCGTGGTTGAACTCAACCCACCAGCGCTGTGCGAACTCACTACTGAGAAAGGGGCATCAGCGTGGTTGAACTCAACCCACCAGCGCTGTGCGAACTCACTACTGAGAAAGGGGCATCAGCGTGGTTGAACTCAACCCACCAGCGCTGTGCGAACTCACTACTGAGAAAGGGGCATCAGCGTGGTTGAACTCAACCCACCAGCGCTGTGCGAACTCACTACTGAGAAAGGGGCATCAGCGTGGTTGAACTCAACCCACCAGCGCTGTGCGAACTCACTACTGAGAAAGGGGCATCAGCGTGGTTGAACTCAACCCACCAGCGCTGTGCGAACTCACTACTGAGAAAGGGGCATCAGCGTGGTTGAACTCAACCCACCAGCGCTGTGCGAACTCACTACTGAGAAAGGGGCATCAGCGTGGTTGAACTCAACCCACCAGCGCTGTGCGAACTCACTACTGAGAAAGGGGCATCAGCGTGGTTGAACTCAACCCACCAGCGCTGTGCGAACTCACTACTGAGAAAGGGGCATCAGCGTGGTTGAACTCAACCCACCAGCGCTGTGCGAACTCACTACTGAGAAAGGGGCATCAGCGTGGTTGAACTCAACCCACCAGCGCTGTGCGAACTCACTACTGAGAAAGGGGCATCAGCGTGGTTGAACTCAACCCACCAGCGCTGTGCGAACTCACTACTGAGAAAGGGGCATCAGCGTGGTTGAACTCAACCCACCAGCGCTGTGCGAACTCACTACTGAGAAAGGGGCATCAGCGTGGTTGAACTCAACCCACCAGCGCTGTGCGAACTCACTACTGAGAAAGGGGCATCAGCGTGGTTGAACTCAACCCACCAGCGCTGTGCGAACTCACTACTGAGAAAGGGGCATCAGCGTGGTTGAACTCAACCCACCAGCGCTGTGCGAACTCACTACTGAGAAAGGGGCATCAGCGTGGTTGAACTCAACCCACCAGCGCTGTGCGAACTCACTACTGAGAAAGGGGCATCAGCGTGGGTGAACTCAAAGTCCAAGTTGAACCCGCACTCTTCAGGATACCCACCTCGATAAAGAGGGGTTCCACAATGCGATCTGCCTCCTTTACGGATGGACCCCCCTAATCTCCCATCTCGTTGTCCCTGTGGGATAGGATTTTCTCCCTCGCGTTCTTTCGTGTCCTACAGAATACAGGAGGTTTCCCCTCCGATAGGCAAAACGGCAGTAGAGCCAGTATGGCAGTAGAGCCAGTATAATAATAATAATAATAATTAAAATATTTATATAGCGCCTTTCCTAAATTAAGAGCAAGGCGCATGGCACTGTTAAAATGTAGGATTGCTAAAAAATTAGATAAAAACAGTTTAATTAAAAACGGACATTGATAACATAGTGTGAATATGATTATGAAGATTTACTCGTACTCCAGGTGGAAGTAGTGTGTTTTTAGCCTCGACTTAAAAACCGCGATGGTTGGTGATTGTCGAACGTTGATTGGCAGTTTGTTCCAAATAGTCGGGGCAGCAACTGAGAAAGCGCGCTTGCCGTAGTGCACCATGTTGAATCTAGGGATCACCAGCAGTTCGTAGTGGGATGACCTCAGTGACCGGGAGGGCGTGTAGGGTGACCGTGACAGTAGATCTCGCAGATATACTGGTGCTGTTCCATTCAGACACTTGTAGGTAATCATCGCAATTTTATAGTCTATCCGACGTTGCACTGGAAGCCAATGTAGTCGCATTAGTACAGGGGTCATTCGTTGCCTGTCACTTTTCTTGAGACCAACTAAAAGACGCGCCGCACAGTTCTGCACATATTGTAGCTTTTTAATGGAATCAGTCGGAAGACCGTAATATTGATTGATTGATTGATGCGCTTGTTGGCGCCATCATCCGGACCAGCCGGCATTTAATTAGACTTCACCTCAGTAAAAACCAAAAATTACAGTACAGTTACACATCAAAATTGCACTAATGGCACATCATACACGTTATTTTAAAGCATAACAAAACAGCATAATAAAATCATGGATCGTGATAAAAGTATAGTACAGTATTGTTATACGATAACATTAGACACATACCAACAGTGTTAACAATCATCATTAAATATATCAGTACAAACTTAAATATTTTTATTATATCAAATATTTTTGCAATGAGACATTAAAGCTTCCACCTAAAATTGAAAGTAGTTGTGGACCAGGCTTACTTTGTTAGCGAAGGTTAAACCATTTGTAGCATAACAGGCTCTCAGAAAGTTGTAGCTACCAAAGTCTGTGGTAGTTGCTGCACCTTCATCCATCCGTGATCTCAGTTCCTCGTTGGAGTAGGTATAGTTTAACATATTAAACATGGATGGAAGGCCTGAAGTCTGTCTAGCAATCTCGTATGTGTGACTCAGCCCCATCTTTACTTTATTTGATGCAAGTGAATTCGTCATCAACAAGTACCGCAGATTCTGCTGGAGTGACTCCTTTGGACATCGAGATATCCGTCTAATCAATCCAATTGAGCGTTCTGACACAAGATTACTAAGTGAAGATGCTCCATACAGCAAGCATAGAGCTGAGTTTGACACACGATTATTACAGTACATGAGACTACGCATGATTTTACGAAACTGTCCATTTAGCGATTCCATTTCAGTACCTGAAAGCATTCCAAAATTAAATTCTAGGCCATAAAGGATACCAGGCACAGCGACAGCATTCCATAGCCTGGCAATGCATTCCGCAGGAAATTGCCGTACAGTCCAACCCCTGGTGTGGAAGATTGCCCCCATTGACGATATCCTGCGTCGACATTCATTTAGAAGCTGATATGGAGATTGGTAGAAAGTAAATCCAAGGAAAGATATTGACTTAGTGAACAGTACATTTGTACCAAGGATAGATAGCGTTCTGTCAGAGAGACTCTGCACTTTAGATGACCCATTTACCATCGTCCAGTGAGTTATACTTATGGAGATAGAAAGTCCAATTTTCTTTAGCTCGGTATCCAGAAGTACCATCATATTATCGATGTCCTCACCGCATTCAGCAAATAACATAATATCGTCGGCATAGTTGAGGATGGAGACACAGCGATTCATAATAATTCTACACCCCAGTCCAGAATTCTTAACAGCCTCAATTGCATCAGAAATATAAAAATTAAACAGGATCGGTGAAAGGATAGATCCTTGCTTGACTCCATTTCTTGGAGTGAAGCTATTGATGTCAACCTCCTCACCAAATTTGAAAAAGAAACGGCCACTGAGGTAATACTGCAGAAGGAGTCTACACACTGATGGATTTATAACACTGGATAACTTCTCAAACAGAACTCCGAAGTCAACTGTGTCAAATGCTGAATCAATATCTGTCTGGCACAAGTACACTGGAGCTCGGCTACTGTTAAAGTGGTTAATAATCTCATACGCTAGACTGATAGAAGTGTCACACCCAATGCCTTTCTGGTACACCATCGACAGCTCATGCGGTTTTATGACACTCCGAAGAAATTCTGAGAGGCAAATCGCTTCCAAGATCTTTGCAATAATATTGACCGTAGACAGATAGATATATATGTTTAATTCGGTCAAGCCGACAAATATAAGGTTAGAT
This sequence comes from Nemertoderma westbladi, assembly GCA_032718475.1. NCBI lineage: Eukaryota > Metazoa > Xenacoelomorpha > Nemertodermatida > Nemertodermatidae > Nemertoderma > Nemertoderma westbladi. Next base: position 27,347 of record JAUCBJ010007547.1, read on the forward strand.
ATGAGCACTGTACTGCACGTTAAAGATAGATTTAAACAAAACATATTAATATTAAATAGCATCATAATAATACGAAAGATTAAAATGTTGCTTTGCACAACAAGTTGGCGAGTAAAAAGGCGCCCCGCGGCACAGCGCCAACAACAAGTAAAATGTCTATATATATTTAATCATATAAGATCATATAAAATGACGAATTACAATATTAACAATTATTGTAGACATAAAAACCCATAATATTATAAGTACAATTCAGCATCTTAAAATGTGCTAGGCACAGGGGCATTTCTTAATAAAATCAGGTTTTTATTTACATTATTGGGTATTAAAAATCGGTGAGTTTGTTTCATTTGGGTCCTCGTTCAGAAGTTCAGTATGTTTACTGAAATACTGTATGATCCTGTCGTGTTTTTTATTAAAAGTGATGTTTGAGATCTTATAAGTGTTCCTAATGAAATTCAAGTTAATTGTCTCCAGGCAGGTTAATTTTCCCATGTCAAGACGAGATGCAATTCCTTTTTTATCAAATCTGGATGTCAGCATTGTCATTAGCGCCGGCATTGCACACCTACTACTGGTTAGGTGATAGGCACTGCCGACTCCTTTATATCTTTGTCGTTTATTCAGTTGCATGGTGATAAGTAGGGTGGTTTGAACCGGTGGAATGGGACATTTATATATGTTGATTAAAGTCCCTATGGCATGAGTTAGGGCCAGGTTAGAAAGTGAGTTGGAGTTAAATAGGTTGTAAATGGTTGTGTTGTTTACGTACGTCCCCAGGGATAGTAGTCCCCGAAGTTGTTTGCGGTAATGCACCTCCAGATGATGTATTTGTGTGTCTGACATCCCTCCTATGTAGAACTTAAGACCATATAGGATGGCGGGTATGGCGACCATTCTCCAGAGGTAAGCCACGGTGTCGATATCCAGGTTTCGTACTGACCATCCATTTTTATGGAAAGCTCCACCTATCGCGGATATCACCCTGATGCATTTGCTTGAGAGATTATTGAACTTGTTTTTGGTTATTTCCACACCCAAAAATTTAATTGAGTCTGACTCAGGGACCAGTACACCGGACGATATGAGGATGGATGAAATCTATCTTTCCTGTGACCCTTATAGATACATGTAATAATTGTCTCCCCAAGAAGTTGGGGACAATGACCTAGGCGCATCGATGTTCTAAAGATATTGTGGAGAACCCCTACAACAAGAGTTGGATTAAGGGCTAGTAGGTGCTCCACTACTAGTGATGCAGAGTCCGGCGACTTATTTTTGTTCAACGAGAGAATCGCAGTCCTTATGGTTTCTGATGAAATTTCGGGTACAGTTGAGTTGTTACAGATGAGATCAAGTTTGCTTTTGATATCGGTATAAACCTGTTTATCTTTTTTCTGTAGCTGATTCCGAATATGAGCCCGCACGGAGTCCCTTGAATTTGCAGGAACATTATTACCACCATCATCTTCCAGACGACCTTTTGTGTCCATAGTTCTCCAGAAGGATCTATTGTTGTTTAGGTTTTTGACGAGGTGGCACTCGGCTAAGTTCCGAAACAATTTATTCTTCAGTCTCCGAGTAGCTTTCCGTGATGCCTTAATGTCCTTCAATAGAGGATCCTGTGGATCAGACCCATCCGGAGCCAAAGGTGGTGCAGTTTGGATGTTGTTTTAGAGTAGTCCTTTAGCCTTTCATTGCGAATACGTAGATTTCGTGTTCTTTTCTGCATCTTCTTGTGAGGTATATTCTCAATGGCTGAACGGAAGATCGCCACAGAGACTTCCAGAGTGAATGAGTCTAGGTCATTTTTTGACCATGAGTCTGATGGGGGATAACATTCTAAGATTTTAGACATTTTCTGCTCGAAGGCATTATTATACGCTAGTATCTGACTAGAGGTAGCTTTCCCCCAGTGAAATTGAGTTAATAAAGGGAGTTGCAGTTGTCCAATTTACTTGTGACAAGTGCATGAATCAAAATCTCAAGATTGTCTTTGGATAAATAGCGCTTAATTTTTCCAAGATTCCTGAGGTGATAGAATGCTTCTCTGACAGTAATTCCAATGTGCTTGCGGAGTGTCAATCGATTTCAACACCGATATTACGCGCAGTTGCGCTACAACCAATAGTCTCGGAACCGATTATCACGTGCGGGGATTCAACTTGTTTACCGAATTGCGACTGCAGCATGACCACTTTAGTCTTATCTGAGTTCATCTTTAAAAGATGTGAGTCCATCCATGCTCGAACTTTGGAAAGGCACTTTTCAGTGATATCCACTGCATCATTCAGGTTTGATTTCTTAAATGTTATGTATATTTGAGTATCATCTGCGTAGAGATGTAGGGGCAGTCCGTATTTCCTTATCACATTTGCGAGTGAACGTGTATAAATAGTAAATAGTATTGGGCCAAGTACTGATCCTTGTGGGAGGCCGTATCTTAATTGCTGAGGTTGAGAATATGAGTTGTTAATGCGTACTTGTTGTGAGCGGCCCGACAAGTAGGATCGAAACCAATCTAGTGCTGTCCCTGCAATGCCGATCTCATGTTCCAGAGTATTTAATAAGATACTGTGTTCGACAGTATCAAATGCAGCACTGAGATCGGGCATTATTAACAGTACTGCACAACCATCATCAATAAAGGAGTGCAGTTTCGGTTCCATGGAATGGTCTATAGGCACTTTGCATAGGCTCGTGTAGATTATGTAAGTTCAGATGGAGCATCAGTTGGTTTGCAACAGCTTTTTCAACTAACTTCGAAATGAACAAGAGGTTTGAAACAGGTCTAAAGTTTTTCAGTATCTCGGGGTCAAGGCGTAGCTTCTTGATAATGGGATTGGGCACAGCTTCTTTAAATAATGATGGAAATGTAGCAGTTGTGAGTGATAAATTAATTATCATTGTAATGACACTTAAGAGAGTTGTAAGGTATTGCTTCACAATATGTGTAGGGAGTGGATCACGGGGACTGGATTTGGGTTTTGAATCTTTGATAAGCTTGGCAACATCATCAGTTGATATTTCCTCGAAGTGATCAAGTTTTGGTACTGAAAAAGAGAATTGAGAGTCAATTGGGCTACAATACTCTTCATCAGGGGCTACCTTGGCCCCAACCTCAGATTCAGCACTTCCGCAGTTCATAGTCTGATTTGGCAGATTTTGTCGAAGTTCGTTATCAACACCCAGCATTTCATCGCGAATATTTTCAATCTTTTTGTCGAAGTAGACTGCAAACCTGTCAGCTAACTCATATGCAGAGTCATGAGTCGGTAGGACATTACTTTTACGGTGAAGAATTTTGTCAACCACTGAGAAGAGCTTTCTATTATCACCAATGTTTGAATCAATAATACCCCTGTAGATTTCTCTTTTGTTGATATTAATAGCTGTGCCACGACATTACATTGTTGCCTGTAAGCATCACAGTCTATCTGAAGTTGAGTCTTTCTATACCGGCGCTCGAGTCTCCTTCGCTTCCTTTTAGCCTCCATTATTGAATTATTGTACCACTTTGCCATGGGCTGAGATTTCGTGCACTTTTCAACAAGTGGTGCGTGAAGTTCATAGAGGGATGATAGAATGTCATTGTAGTGCCTTATAGATAGATTTATTTATACATTATGTAAAAACAATAACAAATACACCAAACAATGTACCGGTATAAAGGTATTGTCCAACATAACATATAGGATTACCCCTAAAGCTTTGCAGCTTATTTCCAAGGGGGTCCTTTATGTTACTTGGTTACAAATACAATAATACACTACGCTAACCTAAAACCAATATAAAACGTAATTACACTATGTACATGTACAACTTTACCGAGAGCGTGACAATGTCCGACTCAACGATAAAGATGTAATGTACAGAACAATTTATTATAAAACGTAATTACAGTATAAATAGTAAATAATTAATAAACTAATAACTTACTGTAGGACTATTGTACCTATTTTTACATTGCACACGGAGGTGAGGTTTAACTGCAGATTTAAAAGAATGTTGATTATCTAGGTTTTTAATTTCATTAGGCAGAGCGTTCCAATTTTTTATGCCGTTAAAAAAGAAAGTATCAGATTCAAAGGATTTACAATTCGGGAGGTAGAAGTTTGAAGCACTAGCTCTGGTACTGTAAGAGTGTGTATCGCGTACTCTGTTGAATTTTTGTTTTAGGTAATTGGGACATTTACCATTATACACTTTATGCACATGGTTAAGGCGTAGCTGCTTAACTCTACTATCTAAGTTAAGTAGTCCAGATTCAGAAAAGTCATCTGGAGTTAGGTGGTGCCTAGGTTTGTAGTCTTTAATAAATCGTACTACTTTATTCTGAGCTACTTGTAATTTACATTTAAGCTGTTTGGTTAGGCCTTCATACCAAGAAGAGCATGCATAGTCCATGTGACACTGTATTAAAGAAGAGCAAAGTAACTTGCGGGAGTCGGTGTTTAAACTATTTTTATTTCTGTATAGAAACCTAAGCCTACTGTTAACTTTCGAGAAAATATTTTTCACTGTACTTTCTCCTGATAAGCAGTTATCCAATGTGGCGCCTAAATATTTAACTTCCTTTTTATTTTCAATCTTATGTCCATTACTAGTGACTTCAAACTTAGTTACCTTCTTTAACTTTCTTTTGGAACCAAACAAAATACTTTCAGTTTTACCGTAGTAAATGGATAGCTTATTATCAACCAACCACTCATTACAGGATTCTAGAACTGCACTTAACTTTTGGGAAATATGGATAGGATCTTTATGAGAGAAAATAAGAGCACTGTCGTGGGCATATAAAATGAGTTTAAAATAGGGATCTATACTACTTATCATATCATTTACATAGCATACAAAAAGCAGAGGACCTAATATACTACCTTGCAGTACACCACAGGTAATCTCTTGTACAGTAGACTGCGATTTGCTAATGACTACAGTTTGACCTCTGTCTGACAGGTAGGACTTGAACCAGTCTATAGAACCTACACCCATCAGGCCTAACTTACCAAGCAGAATTTCGTGATCTACAGTATCGAAAGCCTTTTGTAGGTCCAACATTACCATACCAGTATATAAACCCTTTGCGTTATTACATCTAATTGTATCAGTTAAGTTAATAAGGCAGGTGTCTGTAGAATATGATTTACGAAAACCGGACTGAAGTTCATAGATCAGATTTAGCCTACTAAGATGTGCTTCCAGCTGTAGAAAAACAGAACGTTCTAGAATTTTAGATACAATACTTAAGATACTAACAGGTCTGTAATTACAGGGTTCTACTTTACTATTCTTTTTATACAGAGGAACAACCTTAGCTAATTTCAGTTCGTCTGGTACTACATTATCTACGATAGAGTAATTAATAATAAAAGTAATAGGCACTTTAAGTACTTCAGCACCATCCTTAAGAAAACGGGCAGGTATTAGATCTAGACCGGTACTTTTTGAGGCTGATAGGCTAAGAAGATTTTTAAAAACGAAATCCTCAGAAACGGGTTTTAAAAATAACTTTTCTGAATTTTGTAACTTTTCTAAATAAAAATTATTTAGAGTTTCGGACCCTATACTATATTTATTACTTGATAACGGTAATTTCTTAACTAAATTAGAGGCAACATTAGTAAAATAATTATTAAATAAATTACTAACTAGAGTATGATCATGAATCAGCTCACCGTTATCTTGCAGAACAATATTCGATTTAGATTTAAGGTTTTTAAAACCTAAAGATTTTACGGTAGACCATAGACTTTTAGGATTATCTTTATTCTCACTTATTTTGTTGTACAAATATTCAGATTTAGCTTTTTTTATTTCCCGTTGGACAAGGTTTCTATATTTGCAGTAATTATTATAATCAGCTAAAACACGGTATTTCCTAAATTTATACAAATAGTTATCTCTTTCTCTGATATTACTAAGAATACCCGAGGTCATCCAGGGCTCAGTGCGTTGTTTAAGACTAATTTCTTTAATTGGTGCTACAGTATTAAGTGCCTTTAAAAATATATCTTTAAAAACAGTGTACGCAAGGTTAATGTCAGCGGCCTTAAAACAGGGTTCCCAGTCAGAATTAACTAACAAACTTAAAAAGCGTTCCTTGCTGTAATTTTTCATAGACCTAACTGTTACTGTTTTATGATCCCCGAAAAAAGATTTTTGTGTCTTTCTTGTGCAAAAAACTATAAAATGATCGCTTAGACCTATAGGTAAAACCCCAGATTGAGAAATAATATCGGTATTATTACAAAGGATGTGATCTAGTAAAGTAGAAGTTTTACTGGTAATTCTGGTAGAATCTCGAATAATTTGTTTTAAACCAAACAAATTTAAAATACTTTGGTACTGTTTACAGATGGGGGATGCTTTGTGATGGTAACAGATATTAAAATCACCTAAGAAATATATTTCACAGTCTGACCTAAGATTACATAAAATTGTATTTTCAAAATTTTGCAAAAAATCTGATTGTTTAGGGGGCCGCTATAAAGTACCGATTAAAATAGGTTTAGTTTTAGGAAGTAAAAGTTCCACCAGTAAAACTTCGTCACAAGTCTCTAAATCTTCCCTACGATTAAAAGCTAAATCACATCGAATGTAAGTACAGACACCACCACCGTGTCTGTCCCTATCCTTACGTAAAACTACGTAATTATCAATATAAATTTCTCCATCAGAAACACTATCATCGAGCCAAGTTTCAGAGATTGTTAAAACTGCTGGGTTGGATTTATTGATTAAAATACGAATTTCGGAAAGTTTTGGAAGCAGAGATCGTGCGTTTAAGTGCAAAAAATGCAGACCTTTTTTCTTAAAAAAATTAAAAGTTTCACTCTCAGCATCACTTGGAGTTTGCAGAGGCGATGTGAGAAATGAATCGTCGGTTTCTGATTCTAAAATTGTATCATGAAAGGGAAGTTCGGTAAAAATACAGCTATTGCAGAGAAAACTTGGTTCAAGATTGTTTCTGGTGGAGAATAAATTACTGCGTTTCCTACGGTAACATTTTAAATGTACAAATGTGTCACAACTCTCGCATTGGACGATCTTACTCCGAGAGTTTGTTCCTCGTTGACAGACGGGACAGTTGATCTTCGGGGCCCGCGTCCTGCTGGGTCCTGGGTTGGTCTCAATATCCCCAGCCAGAGACAGTAGACAGAGTTTAGCGATTAGGCCTCTAGATCGTGGAGAGGAGACCCAAGATCTTCTTCCCCGACGAGAGCAGTAGAGGCTAAATCCACTCGTCGACCACATCTCCGTCGATTCGGCGCGGCAGTTCGAAACGGTAGCGACAGGGTGTTCCGCAAACCAGTCCAATACGGGTATTGGGTGGGTTGCAGGGTTACCCCGCGGATCGGATGGTTCTGCCACAACGAAACGACCCAGAACGATGAAAACTGTGGAGACTAAGAGCGGGGACATTGTGCTGCCTGGCTGTAGTCTGACTCAGGGATAAAAACCCTTGATAACTCATTGACATTCGTTGCAGGACATCGGCATAATAGTGATGATTCAATATCAGTGCGAAGGTCACAACCAGTTAGTCGATATCGTATCTCTGTAGGATGTCACACAGGATGCTAGTGGAGGCTTTGGCAAGTTCAAATTAAAGCTGACTGCGAAGTGATCAGAAAGCCCAATGTCATGTACACAAATATTATCAACGAGTTGCAAGTCCTCAGAGTAGGTTAAGATCAGATCAAGTGTGTGTCCATGTCGATGTGTTGGTTCCTCTACATGCTGTGTGAGTCCGAAGCAGCTAACAATCTCGAGAAATTTGCAGGCTTCCGCATTGCAATTGTTGTCAACATGGAAGTTGAAATCGCCAATTATAATTAGCCTACCGGAGGAAGATATCAGATTCTGAAGCAAATCGGCAAATTGGTCTAGAAATTGTGTATATGTGAAACCGTTAGCTGGGCTTGGGCAGGTCCGATATATAATGAATATCCTAATTAAGGACCCCGAGTGGCGTAGGGTCAGCTCCATGTACTCAAAGGTTGGATATGTTGAACCTTCAGAAGGACTGACCTTCATGCTCAGGGAGTCGCGATAGATACAGACCACGCCACCGCCTCTTGTTCTGGTTCTTGGAATGTGTTTCATAGAGGCAGTATAATATGGCAGTAGAGGCAGTATGGCAGTATGGCAGTAGAGCCAGTAAGGCAGTAGAGCCAGTATGGCAGTAGAGCCAGTAAGGCAGTAGAGCCAGTATGGCAGTAGAGCCAGTATGGCAGTATATAGTTCAGATTCAGACTTTTATATTAAAAGTGAAGCAATAGGCCTAGGCTCTGCTATTGCAGTATTGCATTACATATTACTTAGCAAAGATCTTAGTTAGCTTTATGGCTAACTTGTTGAGAGGTTAAGTATCTGCGCTGCTATAACTCTGTCAAACTGAACTTCTTAGGGCCTGACGGTCTTCTTATAGCCAGCTAATACTTTAAAAAAAAAGCTTAATACTTATTTTATTAATTTCATAGTAATAACTGAAATATCCCGTTCCGTGATAAAGAAACTGTTACACTGCAGCTATAATATATTATAATACCACAGTTTAGGTTTACCAGTTTATGGGTTTATATAAACGACT
>JAUCBJ010007548.1:0-46561 GCA_032718475.1 Nemertoderma westbladi
TATTTAATATTGAGTTATCGGTATATAAATTTCTAGGATTATGATCTGGTCTATAGGGAATATCATTATCAACAGGTCTATAATTACCCTTAATAGGGTTCACTATAGGAGTTTCTACTTTGCTAGCAGTATAGATGCGTGTAGGCTCCACACCTTGCGCATGAGATACTTCAGACCTAACAGGTTGACACATTGTTACAGGGGGTGGTGGTATACCCCTTTGTGTATTTACTAATTTATCGCGTTCTAGCGCGATACTTTGCTGCACTTCTTGCAACTCTAGCCTACTTTCCCTTACTGTGCCTTTGAATTGTTGAACAGTCTCCTGCATCTGTCCGAGCAGGAGATCCATCCCCCGTCGTCTCTCATCCACCCATTCGACCGCCGAAGCGGGATTCGCCAACGTTGTAGCGGGCGGACGAGGGACAACGGGCGACAAATCATGAATATTTCGCTCGGAGTCCAGGGTATGAACTGTCTCACGGACTGTTCTGCTGGGCACAGGTAGCTTAGTGCTGTGCAAAGGGAATTGAGAAGTAGGTTCAGGGAGTACAGGTGTCTCTACGACCGAAAGGGTGGCTTCGGGAACAGGCCTAATTATTTCAGGCTCATCTACTATAGTAGGGAGTCTCTCTATTGTAATTATTTGGTCTGTGGGTTCTGTACTACCTAAGTTGGTGTTATTTAGTTGCCTTCTAACAGCTGGAGGCAAATCAGGCAATTTCTGACGGTGGAATGTTCTTTTGCGTCTGCTTAGATGAGATCTATTTCCTTTGCCTTCAGTGTCGGTGGTATCGCCTTCCTCAGATGATGTATATCCCTGTCTTTTGGGAGTAGATCGATTCATCATCTGCATATTACTACCTGTTAACTGTTTATTTATGCAGTCTTGATTCTCCTGAATATTTTCCAATTCCAATTGGGCAATCTCTTCAGCCGCTATCCGCTCCGCTTCTGCCGCTGCCTTTGTCGCTTTTCTTTCCATTTCAGTTGCCTTTCTTTTCGCTTCTGTCTCTGCCGCTGCCGCTTTTCTTTCCGCTTCGGCTGCCTTACTTTCCTCTTCGGCTGCCTTCCTTTCGGCTTCTGCAGCTGCTACTGCTGCTTTCTTTCTGTCTTCTATGCGTTTTTTCTTAACCCTTTCTTCTTGGTCTCTAGCGATGCGGAGTTGTTCATCGAATTTAGCTTGGTTCGCCGCTAACCTATCCACATCAATTGCGTCCAACACAAGCTGGGCTCCTTCACTATTAGGGTTAAGCCCTTCTAGTCTTCTCCTCAACTCTTCATCTCCTACAAAACGTTGATAGTCTGACAGATAGATGTCAATGGCATCCCTCTTATGCGGTTTCTCTGCCGTCGCTTCACTTTCCACTTGGGAAAAAGTAGCGTCTGTTGATTCTCCATGGGTTGATAAAGCAGTTGTCCCTGCTCTTGAGGTCCTTGAGGTTGTTGTAACAGTTGTTTTTCTACTCGCTCCATAGAGCTGAAGAATCCCTGTGCGTATCCGGCTGCGGACCTCTTCCACACAGCTGGATCGATGGTTTCCTTGGCTACTCCCATCCGGTGTATGTCTTCCCAGGCAGCTTCTGATAAATCAAACGGGAGTCCGGGTCCGGGGAAGTTCCATTGCGACTCGACCATAGATTTCAGTTCTTCCTTTGTGTATCCCGCATAACTATCTTTAGTTGAGCGCTTACTTCTCGCCCAATCGATCTGGTGTTCTTCCACCGCGATCAATAGCCTAGTGAGTACGGCTTCAGGAAGGATGAGAAGGGGATCCGAATAAACCGCATCCGTCATCCTTGCTCCGCGCTCGGGTGTCAGTTCTACAGTATCTTCACTACTGGAGCTGTCGGGCCGCTGAGAAATAAGTTCTTGGTTCGCGGGTTGTTGCTGTTCCGCTGCTTCTTGGTCCCGCTTGACCTGAGCTCGAGTGCCTATGATAGACCTACGATGTTGGACCAGCCTAGGTTCTGTTATTACTACTGGAGGGATGACCTTCCTCACAGTGGGAGGTGAACTGAACTTAGGTGTAGACGGTTCTACACCTTTATCTGAGTCGCAGATAGTTACATCTAATAAACTGTCTGACAGGTTCTGCTTAGTATCAGACATGTTTGTTTACACAGTTGAATGTCTACCGCTATATTACAGTCTAAGCAAGTCTAGTAATTCAGTGTTAACTGCTAGCCTAGTAATTAATTACCAATACTGCTACTCAGTGTAGCGTGATATATATAATATATTAGAATACCGGTATGCTTATAGTATATATAACTATATAAGTATTATTACAGACTAGGTTTATCACAGAATACCGGTATAATTTTAGCACAAAGCTATATAAATATATAATAGGCCTATCGGGAATACCGGTATACAGCTTACAGTTTGTAGTATATATAATTCTGGACTAGAATTAATTACAAGTACCGGTATAATTTCAGCCTAAATTTATAGAAATAAAGATAATAGGCCTATCGTAAATACCGGTATATCAATTATTTTAAATAATTGAATTTCTGAATTTTAGGGTTACTTGGTTACTTTACTTACTTTATTACCGTTATTTGAGCAGTAGTCCAACTGATATTGAGACCGAATTGTTATATGGCAGGCCTACTATTTATAAATCGTTTGAGTTGATTTATAATATATATATACCCGTTTTAATGGGCTTTGTCAATGTTTGAAATAAATGTTATTATTTCTGGGGAGTAATCACTACACAAAGCGGTGCGCTTTCAATGAAGTGTTACTTATAGGACACTAAAACAAATAATGCTAATTTACCTAAGTTACTTAATACTACAAATTACGTACAATTCGGGTGAGATTACAATCTCTAAATAAACACAAAAATTTACAAAAAACACAAAATACGAATTTTCAGGGTAATTTTACAAGAAGTCTACAAACCAGCCTAACAAAGGGTTAGAATTCTGGTTATTACAACGGACAGGGTACTGCGGTATTTGAAAATAATACGTAGTAGTAAATACACTGCGTTGTCCAGATAGGAAAATACCACCGCCTGACGACCTATAGCCGTATCGCTATAGGTACTACGTTATGTATCACGGAGTGTTCCTACCTAGAAGTTAATAGAGCTAATCGAACGTGCCTATCAACCACTTTACAACACAAATATAATGCCTACACTAATTACTTTCGGAAAGCACTGTACACTAAACCCTAAATTAGGTACGAGTACTTGTACAACAAATAATCAGTAGTTAAAAATACTTGAACAGCCTAAAGAACCACGGCATCTGCTGGAGTGACCGGTGCACAAAATCACCAGTCTTTACCTACACCAAGCAGCCCGTGTAGTACCGGGGTTAATTTAACTATTGCGGTATGTATAACAAACACAATTATTGTAGGAACAACCCAGTAGTACGACTTATTCTTTAAATGGGGGTTTACCTTACAGCTTTGGCTGCCCCTACTTCCTAACCGTTCTTTATCGGACAGAGGCTCTACACACACTGCAATCCGTTCAGACCTAATAACAGCCAGACAACTATCTAGCCTACAAATTATCTAAATAAATATTATACGCTACCTGTACAGACTACACAAACAAAGTACAGACTAAACGATGGCAGACTACTCTCAAGCCTAAATAAACTACAGGACATGCAGACTCCGAAATGGTTAGGTAGTATGCGTTCTAACCCAGTAGTACGACTTATTCTTTAGATGGGGGTTTACCTTACAGCTTTGGCTGCCCCTACTTCCTAACCGTTCTTTATCGGACAGGTGATCTACACACACTGCAATCCGTTCAGACTTAACAACAATCAGACAACAGCCCAGCCTACAAATTGTCTGTACAATATGATCAGGCTTACACGCCTTCTGTTCAATACTGGCCTACAAATAAATAAAACTGACAGAAATAAGTAAGCTCCAAAAGAAACAAGGGGTGTACAGTCCCTAATCTCTTAAACAGCCTACTGGTATGCAATAATCAAATCGAATAATACTAATGTACTTATACTAGAAGTACCGGTTAGGACAGTTGGGCCTACAAACCTACAGAAGTACCGATTCTGGCAGTTGGACCTACGGGCCTACAGCAGTACCGGTTCTGGCAGTTGGGCCTACTGACCTACAGGTGTACCGTTCAGGTTTACCGGTTGACCAGTACTTTCAACTTTATTGCTTACTGCAATAAAGAAGCTATATCCGTTATTGTTCGCGCTTTCAGACCTTTGGCAGTTTAACCCGCCAAATTAGGATGTCTTCTAGATAATAAATCACTTTTAGCCTCTGACAAGTATTTGATTCACTACACTAGTCGAAACCAATCTGTGCGCGATCATTCACCCGCTGGATATACCCGGGAGATTGGGTTCGACGGCTTAATCTTATTGCTATGTAAGCCTAATGTATTATTCGACTGACAGTATTATATAATCTCTGACAATATTATTCACCTTCGGGGAATATTAACAGTTCCTTTAGGACGTGGCGCTCTATCTATAAAAACAGAGTTATGACTTAAACTACTCACAACGATATGGCTTAGTTACAATTCACATATATGGCGCATTCTTTAGGAAATGCTTCGTTATCAGTCTCACTCATACACAATGCTGCACAATACTGCACACTGATCTGCCGATCTTCACTGATTTTAGTCACATATAAAAGGAACACGGACCGAATCATGTAGGGTCTATCAAATAACATTAGATTCACTTCAAACCACTTTAACATAAGTCACAATCGTTATATGTAACCTGTCTCTCTTACCTTCTGTATATCAAGAATATTGGGTTTTCGGGGTTATTTATCGTTATTCCAAATATAATAATTCATCAACCATATTATGAAGAACCGACAGTAAATAGCAGTATAACAATATAAAAGTATGCACAGGTATATTAGATTAGGTATGTTGCGTTGATTGAGTATGGGCCAGTTAACCAGTGGCCAGTGAGATATCAAGGTTTGATAACGGATATATGTCCTTATAATTAAGCCTACTAGTGTTAGGCTAAAACAGAAAAGCACAAAATATTCCAAAGCCGCTCTCTCCTGGCTCAGGACAGAATGTAAACACTGCCCACAATGCATTGCGTGATTTCTAGGAAATTTCTGTACAAGAGCCATAAAAATGCTCTGATTGGCTGACTGAACTGAGAGACGCCGTAGAACAAAGAAAATCGACACGTATGAATATCTGTTCGCGCTTTCAGACCTTTGGCAGTTTAACCCGCCAAATTAGGATGTCTTCTAGATAATAAATCACCTTTAGTCTATGACAAGTATTTAATTCACTACACTAGTCGAAACCAATCTGTGCGCGATCATTCACCCGCTGGATATACCCGGGAGATTGGGTTCGACGGCTTAATCTTATTGCTATGTAAGCCTAATGTATTATTCGACTGACAGTATTATATAATCTCTGACAATATTATTCACCTTCGGGAATTATTAACAGTTCCTTTAGGACGTGGCGCTTTATCTATACAAACAGAGTTATGACTTAAACTACTCACAATGATATGGCTTAGTTATAATTCACATATATGGCGCATTCTTTAGGAAATGCTTCGTTATCAGTCTCACTCATACACAATGCTGCACAATACTGCACACTGATCTGCCGATCTTCACTGATTTTAGTCACATATAAAAGGAACACGGACCGAATCATGTAGGGTCTATCAAATAACATTAGATTCACTTCAAACCACTTTAACATAAGTCACAATCGTTATATGTAACCTTTCTCTCTTACCTTCGGTATATCAAGAATATTGGGTTTCGGGTTATTTCTCGTTATTCCAAATATAATAACTCATCAACCATATTATGAAGAACTGACAGTAAATAGCAGTATAACAATATAAAGTATGCACAGGTTGTTTGATTAGGTATGGTATGTTATGAGTTGAGTTGAGGTATGATAACGGATATATGTCCTTATAATTAAGCCTACTAGTGTAAGACTAAAAACTGAAAACACGGAGGTGCCAAAAGCCGGTTCTTAGGCTCTGGGCAAAAACATAATACTGAACTACTGAGTTTCTGTATACACCTCCAACACAGAGACAACAAACGCTCTGATTGGTCAACCTGAACAACGAGAGAACAAAGAAACAAAGAAACGTCGACGTGGCAATATCAGCTGCTAGCCGTCGTCATGGTAGCGACACTGTTTTCAAAAGTATCCAGCTATTGCGTCACGAGATTGTGGATTATGTCCTCTAAAGTACAAATACAGTACAAATACATAAGAAATGACTTTTATGTCCTCTAAAACACCAGTACAGCAAGGACACGGCCTTTTTATGCCTGGCAAACCAACTACAGAGTACTTTAAGGGAAAATAACCGGCTAATTACGCAAAAGCTTTTACACCGCTCCCAGAAAATGGGATTTAAGTCTATAAAATATAACAAATCACAGTTTCTAAAATATAAAGATACTCTAAACAGTTAGCCTTTCTTACGCAGACGGCGTTTACGCAGTTTTTTGAGGCTAGCAAGAGTATTTTTCTCTTTGGGGGGAGCCACTTTACTAGGAGGGCCATAACTCCTGGGTGAAGGGTGCAATATGATTGCATCAGAAGGTGTAGGATTGTGGTCGAGGTATCTGCCGTTTCGATATGCTTCTCCTCGAGCTGATTTTCCTCCGCTCGTAGCTGGATACGTTCATCCAAAAACTCTCGCAGAGAATAGGATCGTCCAAGTTCGATAACTTCTTAGAGATTCTGGATTTCCCAATCGAATTGAGATAAGGCCAATTCGTTTATCGATTGGACTTACTGTTATAACTTACGTTTATCTGAACAAACGCAGGTTTCTTTTTTGATCTTTATAGAATAGCATTTAACTCGTTTCGTACAACGCTCTCCTTCACCTTGATGAGGGGTTGTATCGCGTTAAACGGGGACGACCATACGGTTGGATAGTGATATTAGGTGTCCGCGTCACAATCCGGCTAGATAAGATGGGCGGCTAGCTAGAAATCACTGTCGGAGTGTTACCGATTAATTGTTAGGGTAGCACTAGATCTTTGAACAGTGAATACAGTCCGCGAGGATCCGCGACACCACCAGGATCGCAGGTCTGAGGTCCAACTAAGGAATGAGGAGGTTTGACCGAGTATTCCGGGACTCTGATCGTAGGTTTACTCCAGGATCGTTCGAGCCGAGTGAGCATAGGTGATACGTCAACAAGTTTCGGTTTACGTGGATGTTTATGTCTTTCCGTTTATTAGTTGGGTCTAGGGCATTTATCGTAATAATACCAAAGACGCACGTCTGGTAGGGGGAAACGCGGGTGATATTTATTTGTTGTTACAATGCTTCTATCAAGAATTCCAAATATACGTTGGAGTTACCGCGTCCATTTGTTTCTTTAGTGTCTTTTCTTTCGAGTCGATTTCGAATAGAATTTTCGCATTCGAATTTCAGTTTATGGTTCCGACTCCGCTGGGCAGGATATATAGTCGACATAGTCCGTATTGTGTAAATCGATAGGATGACCAGTAGTTAAGAAGCCCGTATACGTACCATTACGCTGTGTATATCGAGCAGTGAATTTTCTATAGTCCAACTCTCGCGAGAGCTGCACTTGGGACATTGTCGGTTCGATATAACGACCATCGTCCTCCGCAGCAGTTGGACTAACGTCGCCGCGTATTAAGCTATCAACAAACGCTTGTAAAAGTAGAGTATATCGCTCCCTGATACCAAGACCATCTTCTATCAACTCCGTCATATCTGCTATATATGAGTTTATCCATATTATAAGGAGTTTATATTTAGGCGAGCGGACGTCGCTGCCTACCCCAATCAACCCCCGGACAGTGCGAGATCCTCAGCGCCGATGTGTTGTCGCCGCTGTACTTTCGCCAACGACGTAGCCGTACAACGACAACGACAACCGGCACAAGTCACTCAACTGTCCATCCCAAAGGCTTAGATGTACTTCAGGTTTTCCTTGGAGAGTTAGGTTACTTTCACGATTGCGACTAGCTACTGTAAACACACTTTAGCAGTAACATTCACCTATAAACTCACAAATACCACACAACTGGTCACAACTACACACATTCGGGCCATTTGTCCGTTAGTCAATGCCTTCCAGAATGTCACTGTATTATTATGTATCCTTGGATACTATTAGTGCACTATTTATTCCTTATGCTATTCAATGGGACAAGCTTTCTATTGTTCTTTTAACTCAATTCTAATTCTAGCGTGGTTGTTGCTATGGTGACATTATGCAAAGCTAGCGGTAGAATTAGGGTAATTCCAATGCATACAGATCTGGGATGTTATTTAATAGTATTCTTTAATAGTCAATATTCTGTTTTATACATGACTTTATGAATTTTATCGGCTATTGACTATGTTTGGGAGACTTTCACACACTCATACGCATGATAAGATAAATCTCCGCTCCCTTGATCTATTAATTAATGGAATTTTGGGAACTTTATAAATTGCGTAAAAATGGCAATTTATTAATTCATTAAAAGGCATGAATTTAAATTTATTCCCTGAAATTTTATTATTTGATAATTAAATGGACATATTTTGATTCTAGAACATGTCTGGGGACACAAGATCCTTAATTCTATGAAAATTGTCTTTTTAAGAATATCGGTAAATGCTACGATATCTTAATTGACCAGAATTGTTGAAGGATCTGAATTTTACAGATTTTGACTTATTAGATTTTGCAAATATTAAATAATTAATATTGGAGATGGGCACCGATTTATTCCAGAACTTGTCTGGGGACGTTAACCACTGATTCTAGAATTTGTCTTTCAAGTATATCGGTGGGTGCCGCGATATCTTAATCGACTAGAATTACAGATGGTCAAAGGGTTTAACAGATTTATTTTGCGTTATACGCTACTGTTAAAGGGACATCACGCTACTATATGTATTATTTAATATACGGTATGAGAGCAATATCGCACGAAGCAATGTCAGTGTGAAGAGGCAAGTCGTTTCCAAGGTCTACCCAGAGCTTGGTTTAGCCGAGACACGAGGATCTGAACTTTGCATTCCTAATACTCTGCCTACCAATAATACTTAAATATAGTAGTGGCTTTATTGTACTTTAATAAGTACGGACATTTCATCTTACTGTAGTTACGTATTTATAATATAATACGGACAGTAAGGAAAGATAAAAAATAATTATTTCTTCGCCGTCTCACTAAATATAATATAAGTAATTACGTACGTAATAAACACGAATATATTGCACTATTCTACAAAATAATCGTTAAATAATATTCTACTAAATTAAATAAAACGATTATAATAAAATTACATAGTAATACATACATAAATATAAAAATAATAAAATAATATAAAATAATAGAGTCACACGCCCACTCCGAACGATATTAAGTTGGGGAGTCCCTAGATGTCAGTTGGATTAGGGATGTGGTCGTGGGAAGAGTTTCTTGCCTTCCATAGTTTCCGGAGAGCTCTCTGTCTCTTTCCAGTAAACATAAACGACCCACTGGGCGATTGAGCTGTTGAGTCTCAAAGACTATCCCTGGTTTCTTAAAGTTACGCCGCATTACGACGAGCTCTACTGATCGCACCAAACCATCGCTCGAGATATGAGTCTCGATGATACGTCCTGTTTGCCATTGCTTACGTGGGAGATCGGGGTCCACAATAAGCACCATGTCTCCAGTGCTGACGTTTTCTTGCTGCGCAAACCACTTAGTTCGAAGTTGTAGAGTGGGCAGGTAATGTTTCTCGAAATGGTCAGCGAAACGACGGGATAGCAACTGCATAAGTTGCCAGGTTCGACGGCAGTACTCGTCTCCGTCTGAGATCTCCGATCATGGGAGCATGGCTACGGGTTTCTTCAGTAGAAAGTGCGCGGGTGTTAGCGCTTCCAGGGAATCAGGATTTGAAAAGACTGGCATAAGCGGTCTTTCGTTGAGATAGGCGGCGATTTCCTCCATTAACGTCCGCAATAGTTCGTCGGTGAGATAAGCGCGACAAGGTACAATAAAGTGGAACGCAGTCTTCACGCTCCTAATCAATCTCTCCCAACTTCCTCCCCACCAAGGGGCGTCGGCGGCGTTGAAGGTCCAGCTAGACGCTGTTATCCTTAGCTGATCGTCCACCTGTCTTTTGTTCCAGTCCTTTACGTAAGCTTGAATTTCGTTGTTGGCGCCAATGAAGTTTGTTCCATCATCCGATCTCATCGTGTTACTGGTTCCGAAGCGAGCGATCTGTCATCGTAAACTCAACACGAAGCTGTTGGTGGATAGATCGTTTACCATATCGAGATGGATAGCTCTACAAGTCATACAAACGAAGATGACACACCATCTCTTGACTATAGTCCGGGCACGATATACTTCAATAGGGCCAAATAAATCCACACCGGTATTAGTAAAGGGTGGTTCATAGAAGCTTACTCTTTCCCTAGGTAATTCTGCCTCTCGCTGTGTTAAAGGCCTACTGAATGCTTTCCTACAGGGTATGCAGTTCCTAAGAACTTGGTTCAGAGCCCTACGGGGTTTATAAAAATAGTAGCGAGTTCGAATTTCGCTCAGAACTCGTTCTCTACCAGCATGGTACAGTTTGCTATGAACATCTACAATTATCTTGATTTGTATGTCAAGATTTCTAATGAGGATGGGAAACTTAGTGTCAAAGGATAATGGGGCGTTGGTCAGCCTGCCTCCAACACGTATTAACCCATCTATCATGGTACTAGAGAAGCGATCCCTTAAGCGCATCTGTGGATTTCTTAACAACAGGAAATACTTATCGGGATCCTCATAGCATTGTAGAAGTCTCAGCATCTGTTTGTTGGTTTCATCATGCTCCTGGTAACTGATCTTCTCCTTTAGAAACCTGTCGGATATCTTGTATTGGGGAAGGTCTTTAACAACATGGACTCGTGCAGATGTTGATGGAGCATCATCACTATGGGTCTTTGTCCCGGAGTAACGATGATGAAAACATCGTTTTAAATAGGTGACAGCTTTACAGAGCCGATTCCAGGAACTGTAGTGACGTATCGCTCTCTGCAAGAGAGGTGAGAGTCCTTGTGAGATATCTGGTATTCCAGATTTCCAATCCTTGTCACGGATTTCCAAGACTTCTTTAGTCGTGGCGGTGGGTTTCTGATCCAAAGCATCCTCTCCGGAAGTAAATAATACAGATAGATCAACCGCAGGTTTAAACAACTTCGATGTACTCGCTCGAGTTTTGGGTTTAACTTTCTCCGCTCCCTTGGCCTGTCTGATCTCTGCTGTTGTGAGATGGGGAGGCCATTCTTCTTCTTCTCTGTAGAGAAAGTCGGGTCCTCCTAACCATTCGGGAGTATTTACCAATTCCTTTGGAGTCGCTCCTCGGGACGCGATGTCTGCTGGATTTATCGTTCCGGGGCAATGTCTCCATTGGTCCATCGTCGTGCGACTAAGTATGATGGCTACCCTGTTGGTAACGAAGACGCTGAACTGACAGACTTCATTGGTTATATACTCTAACACGAGTAAAGCGTCGGTCCAATAGACAGTTTTCTCTAATGGATAGTCAATCTGTTCTGTTACATTCCGGCCGATGGCTGTAGCGTATAGAGCCGCTTTTAACTCCGCGCGAGGAACTTTCAACTTGTTGTTGATTAATGCCTTAGAAGTAACTAAGGCGACTTTGATTCCATCCGGAGTTTCCACTCTTAGATAGGCTACTATACCTATTCCCATATCGCTGGCGTCTCCAAACACATGGAGTTGATAGGAATACGTAGGGAGAACATGACCAAAATATGAACGGGAAATTATAAAATCCTCGATAGCTGGCAGAGAATCTTCCCATTTCATCCACTTCTTCAATAATTCTCCCTTAAGTGGATCGTCCCATGAGTGGTTTTCAAGCCACATTTGTTGTACCAAACTACGAGCAATCAATATAACTGGGCTAATAAATCCCAATGGATCGAAATAAGTGCTCAGTATACTTAAGCAAATCCGTTTGGTTCGAACTGGATTATCTCGCTGTTTTAGCTGGAAAAACAGGATATCTCGCTCTGTGTCCCATTTCAAGCCGAGTGTCTTGGTTTCTGGCAGATCATCTTTGATCAAATCGAGATCTTTCGCTCCTCGATCCTCCGCAGGGATCGACTCCAGAAACTCACGGGAGTTGCTGGTGAATTTGGTTAATCAAAATCCACCTCTTTTTAAGCACTCTACCGTTCCTTTAGCGACTTCAATGGCTTCCTCAACTGATGGAAGGGACTTCAGATTGTCGTCCATGTATATGTCTCTCTTGATGTTGTCGATCACTTCCTTAGAGAATGCCTCTCGGTTGTCCTCTGCAGTGGTACGCACTACCGAACAGGCGTTGGAAGGGCTTGAGATTATCCCGAAGGCCTGGATGGTCATCCAGTACTCCACCGGTTTCTGGTTGAGATCTCCTTCGGGCCACCACAGAAATCGTAGACTATCTCGATCCCTATCTAGCACCTTGACTTGTAAGAACATGCCTTCTATATCGGAGGCGAAAGCAATCGAATATTGTCTCAATCTTAAAAGAATTCCCAACAAAGATTGAAGCAAGTTGGGTCCGGGTAACAATTCAGAGTTAAGGGATTGACCCATGTAAAGAGCGGAGCCATCAAACACTACTCTCACTTCGTGTGGCTTACCGGGTTTAGGAACGTAATGGTGAGTTAAGTAATACGTTCTTTCAGTCACAGGTGTTTCTTCCGGTACTCTCTCCGCGTATCCCTTACTAATAAATTTTTCCAGCTGTGTTTGATACATTGCTTTAGCTGAAGAATTAGCCGTAAGGCGTCGATGGAGTTGCGCGATTCTTTTTTCCGCCAAAGGTCTGTTATTGATGAACTTCGGTTCTCTCTTGCGAAAAGGTAAACCGACTTCGTACCTTCCTTGATCTTTGAGGAAACGTGTAGTTGTCTCTTGGATCTGCTTGGCCCTTTCCTCTTCCACCGACAAGGCTTTATCGTAGGAATTGGGCTCTACCGCCTCTTGCGTAAAGAATCGTACAGCATGCTCATCTCGAGTCTTGGCATTGCAATGCTCAATGACGTCATTTAACTCGTCGTTATAAGCTTCTCGTTCAGATGGATAGAGAAGTTGACATAAGTTAACTTGGTTTTGCCAAGCCTCGTTTTCCTTAAGGAGATCGATGGTATTCTCCTCATCAAAAAGCTGGTGAACGTCGTCGTTATCTGAGGAGTATGGAATTCCCTCAGTTGAATCGTCTCCCTCACTAGCATCATCTTCCCATTCACTCACCTGGCAGACTCTCTCTTGCAGTAGTCTTTCTCTGAGTGTTCTACGGGAAGGGCCAGTAAAGTACCAACCTACTCTAGTTCTTAACGCATAGGTCTGTAGGGGCTGCGGTTGAGCAGGCCGTTTCTCTAATGTCTCCAGCGCCTCATGCGCGTTTTGGCCAATGAGTATTTGCACTCCAGGATAATCAGTCTGGAATCGAGGTATGTTAAGATGTTGAATGCTCTCATCCTCGTCCCAATTATAAAGGTCTGCTTGAGTAGTAGCGAAGTTCTTTATAGCCACCATTTTCACTGACCTTATGCTATGTTCTCCTAGTTCGTCCTGGGGGGTGGACAACGCTCCTACATAATAATCCGCTGTGATTGTAGATTTCCAAACTTGCATAATGCCGGACATGTTGAGCTTAGTTTGGAACTTGGGTTGTCCAGCAAATATATCTTCGGCTAGCTCTTTGTCGATGAATGTTCCTGTGCTGCCGGAGTCCAGGAGGGCGTTCACTACATAACTCCGTTTAGGTCCGTGAACCCTTACCTGCACCACAGGAAACTCTCGGATCCCTACATTGGAAGATGGCTCTTTCCAAGATGGTTGTCGTTCAGAAGTAGTTAGAGTGAAGTCGTTGTCTGTATCCTTTTCATAGGTGAGTGCTCGATACACTGCGGTATTTATCATGTAACAGGATTCATTTTCGTCGGAGAACTCGTCTGTATAGAATCCTTCCATCTCAGATTGATCAGTGTCGTTCACATCACTGAATTGGACATGTAGCTCGGAATCACTTACCTGATTCGGACTATTTCGATCGAATTCAGCGTGCAACAAGATATGATGTTTCGCACCACACTTTGCACACCTTATGTCAGAGAAACAGGTACGCCGTTGGTGTCCTTGTCTGAGGCAATTATAACATAACCGCTTATCCCACATGACTTCGCGTCTCTCCGTTAATGACTTCTTCAGGAATTCATCACACATATTCAAACGGTGGGTCCCGTCACACAGCGCACATTTCGGTTTGATGTTACTTACCTTATTTTGAGTCACATTGTGTACACTTGCCCTTTCTTCGGGCTTTCTCACCGGAATTCTCTTGGGAGACGTGGGAGGAGTTTTTCTTACCTGTTCTCTCCTGTCATTTGCTCGAGACTTGAATTTACTTACCTGATCTTTAGGCATTTTATTGACATAATAAGATCTATCAGTGTCTTTCCCGCTATCTTCTCCTTGAGAAGTCTGGCTTTCGCCGTCGTCTGTATAACACACTGGTGTTACCTTTCTCCTAGAGACGGGTTTTTCACTTACCTTGTTTTCCGGTGTCTTCTCTCGGGACTGCTTGAGGAGTTGCAATTTCACTTCTCCATCCAAGAATGACATGAGATCAGCCATGGTAGGGTCTCGTCGTTGTTGTTCCATCATATATAGTACTTTCTTATCCCAGCGTGTGCCTACCCCACCTTTCGGTAAAGTAGAAGCCACAGCTCCAATGACCATAGAACTTTGGTATTCATGAGACTTACCTAACCAATCTAATTGTCTACAGATCTCTTGAATCTCATCGGAAAACTCTATTATCCCACTGCTGATGAACTTTCTGGGCGCTACTAATTTTGCATATAAATACTTAGCGATATTATTCCTATTACCATACCTGATGTTTAGTGTGTCCCAAACTTGTCTTAATCCGTCTGGATGTCCAATAAACTTTAACGCCATTAACTTGGGAGATCCTTCCAAGCACTCGATGAGGTATCTAAGTTTTTCTCCATTAGATAGTACAGACCCGGGTTGAGATTCTTAGTATATTTCCTAAGTTCTAAACAAGTCTGCTTAGAAAGGCTTAGAACGCTTAGCAACGCTGGTGCAAAGGGTGAGTAAAGTACTTAACAAATTTTCCAATTTCATAAAAATGACATTGCAAGTTTATAATGTTTAGTAAGTTGTTGCTATGTGACTGACAAGTATTACAGGATATATAAACGTGCTTTATATGTAACCGATGATATATGCAAGCACTTTGCAAGTGTAATGAACTAATAACATGCGCATTACAAATCTAGCATATATCTGTAACCTATATATTCCCGGCACTAGTTCGAACCTGCGTCGCAAATTTTTTTAAGTAATAATTATTTTTGAAAAATAAATGTTGTGGGAAGAGTGGCGGTTAGCTTTCGAATGAAAGTAAATGATGACCCCCCCCCCCCCCCTCTGAGACAAGAGAAACAACACACGGAACATCATAGTGAGTGATGTACTGTATGCTATGCACTTGTGTTTGGTTTGATACTCTTTGTTGCAACCCCCCCCCCCCTCCCCTATGACATATGTAAACAAATTAATACCGAGACTCAATGTTTTTAATATAAACAACATATAAACAAACATATTATTACTGTACGTTACATACACATCAGATCTAAACGCGTAAATACTGTAGGTCTACACTAAAACACAGTTACGTCGGAAAAATTTATCCAAAAAGTTCAAAAATGGTATTCCTCATTTCTGTTTATGCAATAATACTATTTAATTCAAATTTGTAATCTTATCAAGCGCTACAGTAGATTACGATTTGAGCACGAAATAAAATAGAAAATTTATCACCCGTCATATAAAGTTACCAATAACATCATCATATTATATTATAACTATATGGATTGCAGCAATTGTATTTTGAACATTAGGGTTAACTTTTCCCAACGAAAATAGTGGTTCAATGAATACATTAAAATTAGAAATACATACACAGAAACATTAAAAATGATTTTAGACATGTTCAAAATCATTAATACAAGGAATTCCAAATAATGAAGTGCTACGGCTACCATTCATAGTACTGGTATTGTAGATATAGATATAAGGTTATTATTGAGATTAGATGCAGGATAACTAGCGGTTCATTGTGGTGGTCCAGTTGAATTTTAGAGCATTTTTTTTACAATTTCGTTACCGGTACTACCCGGTGTCTGTGAGAAAAGACGGTTTCCTTGGGAAAATGTCTGGAAAACACAGAATAAAAAATCAGGGAAAATATTTTTAAAGTAGGCCTACTTTTTTATCTTCATTTTGTTATTTTTTATTGGGAGCTGCCGCTCCCATACCCCAGACCCCCGTTTAGTACAATGAAACAGCTTTAACAATAATATAATATAAAGCAAAATTACAATTAATATTATACTCTGAGAGTTTTACAAGAACCTACAGTAACTATAATGCCAAATAGATAACACAGATACAAATAAGAGAAAGCACAACACAACATAGTTTACAGATTCAGTTTACAGCGTCAGACGAGTGGAGTGATCGGCAATCCATCCTCCGTACCCAGACCACTGTGCCACTATAGCCTCGACTCCCTGATGCAATGAGAAGCCCCTCGAACTATGGCGAACTGCACACGGCGGCGAACCCACTCCATGACGGTGCTATAAGGTCTGTCCCAGTTGTGGTGTAACCTATCAGCGAAGATACTCGGGAGCTTGTTGGCATGCGGTGCCAGAACTCCATTCTACGGAGAGACAAGAGACTACGAAGGGTGCAAAAGTCCGCTCTCCTCTGTCTCGCTGGTTCCACATATAGTGCGGTTTTAGCGTCCTCCACAGATTCTAGGACCCTCATCGGGGGGCGTCCCGCATATGGCTCGGCGTCATCGGTTTACGACCCTGATATCTAACAACGCCTGAGTCTGCCGGTTGAATGCCCCCCGAACTCATACATCACACCAAGTCCTGCCTCTCCACTTAATCCAGGCTGGTCTCTGACTATGGGTTCCGACTGTCACGTTTCGTGGTCCAAATGCTAGAGAGGCCAGATCCCCAACAACATCACGGAGTTCAATATATGTCTTTGGATTATGAGGCCTTTTTTAAATTCCAATTCTTCCAAAGTCAATTGTTATTAATCAAATTTCACTAACATTCAAATAACTTGAATTTTAATTGTATCAATTAGGCATTAATTCAATTAAATTGTCAATTAGCAACAATCGGACAATTAGGCAAACCATAAATATTTCATTAACGATATAGACAGTACAAACAAAACAAATAAACAATAAACAAAACAAGTATACAAAAGGCACTAAACAATTAAAGATTACAAAACTCTATAAATAATAACAAAATTAAAGAGTACAAAATACAATAAACAATTGAATTGAAGTAAACAAACAGCAATAAAGCTACCAGTATAAATTAAAGTAACAAAACGCTATACACTATTTATTAAAGTAAGCAAAACTCATTAAACAATTAAACGTAAATAAAGAAAACTCAATAAACGCAACTCTGCAGTTCAGCAGTAGGCCTACTGACCACAAAATGACTGAATGAGTCATTTATTGGCGGTGGATCATGTGACTGATTTTTAATTGCAATGCGTGTCAAGCACCACTAAAGTTCTTATTAAATTTTTGTCAAGTTATAAAGTCAACGAAAGTATGTTCTAGGTATACAAAATTTGTTAAAAATTTGCTAAGTGCATTGCATGATTATAAAGTCATCGAAATTATATTCTAGGTATACAAAATTTGTTAAGAATTTGTTAAGTGCATTGCATGATAAGTGCCCACCCAAATATTTCTTAAAATCTATACTGTACTTGGCAAGTATTTTTTAATTCCTTAACAAATAATGCAAAATGTGGTAATTGTAAAAATTTAGTAAAATTATCATGCCAGTACCTTGCCATTAGGTAGTACTTTACTAATATGATAAGATTCTCAACCCGGGGAGTTCTGTATGTTATCTTTGTAATATTCATTAAAAGGTAACCATTTCATCTCATCTCCATTGAATTTGACTATCTCTCCCACCTTCACCGCTTGACGGGCTTCGGTTCTAGCCATTTGACGCGTAAAACTTTCTTGGGCCATCGTGTTATTTAATATCGAGTTATCGGTATATAAATTTCTCGGATTATGATCAGGTCTATAGGGAATGTCATTATCAACAGGTCTATAATTACCCTTAATAGGGTTCACTATAGGAGTTTCTACTTCGCTAGCAGTATAGATGCGTGTAGGCTCCACACCTTGCGCATGAGATATTTCAGACCTAACAGGTTGACACATTGTTACAGGGGGTGGTGGTATACCCTTTTGTAAATTTACTAATTTATCGCGTTCTAGCGCGATATTTTGCTGCACTTCTTGCAACTCTAGCCTACTTTCCCTTACTGTGCCCTTTAACTGTTGAACAGTCCCTTCTAACTCTCGGACCTGTTGAGAGGAGCGTGCTTGATTCTCCTCCATCTTTCCGAGGAGAATGTCCATCCCCCGCCGTCTCTCGTCCACCCAATCAACCGCCGAAACGGGATCCGCCAACGTCGTAGCGGGCAGACGAGGGACAACGGGCGACAAATCAGTAATATTTCGCTCGGGGTCCAGGACCTGAACTGTCTTCTGGGCAGTTCTACTGGGCACAGGTAGCTTAGTGCTATGCAGAGGGAATGTAGAGGTAGCTTCAGGGAGCACAGGTGTGTCTATCACCGAAGGGGTGATTTCAATAACAGGCCTAATTATTTCAGGCTCATCTACTATAGTAGGGAGTCTTTCTATTTTAATTATTTGGTCTGTGGGTTCTGTACTGCCTAAGTCGGTGTTATTTAGTTGCCTTCTAACAGCTGGAGGCAAATCAGGCAATTTCTGACGGTGGAATGTTCTTTAACGTCTGCTTAGACGAGATCTATTTCATTTGCCTTCAGTATCGGTGGTATCGCCTTCTTCAGATGATGTATATCCCTGTCTTTTGGGAGTAGATCGATTCATCATTTGCATATTACTAGCTGTTAACTGTTTACTGAAGTCGTCTTGCTTCTCTTGAAGATTTTCCAACTCCAGTTGGGTGATCTCTTCAGCCGCTCTCTGTTCTGCTTCCGCCACCGCTGCCGCTTTTGCCTCTGCCGCTGCCGCTTTTGCCTCTGCCGCTGTCGCTTTTGCCTTTGCCTCGGCTTCTGCTGCTGCCGCTTTTGCCTCTGCCGCTGCTTCTGCCAAGGTCGCCTTTCTTTCTGCCTCTGCCACTGCTGCTATCTTTCTGTCTTCTATACGTTTTTTCCTTACTTGTTCTTCCTTTTCTCTAGCGATGTGGAGTTGTTCATCGAATTTAGCTTGGTTCGCCGCTAACCTATCTACATCTATTGCATCCAACACACGCTGGGCTCCTTCACTATTAGGGCTAAGTCCATCTAGCCTTCTCCTCAACTCTTCATCTCCCAAAAAACGCTGATAGTCTGACAGATAGATGTCAATGGCATCCTTCTTATGCTTTCCACTGAGCTGCTCCTTGAACCTGGCGACTCACCCGTTGAAACCAAGTCTTTACGGCAACTTGCAACGACGTGTCTTGTCTTCGTTTAGAAGCCTCCTCAAAGGCCGATAATATTAACCTGATTCGTAGAATTCTTTCTCTTACTTGATAAAGCAGCTGTCCCTGCTCTTGAGGTCCTTGAGGTTGTTGTAACAGTTGTTTTTCTACTCGCTCCATAGAGCTGAAGAATCCCTGTGCGTATCCGGCTGCGGACCTCTTCCACACAGCTGGATCTATGGTTTCCTCGGCTACTCCCATCCGGTGTATGTCTTCCCAGGCAGCTTCGGATAAATCAAACGGGAGTCCGGGTCCGGGAAAGTTCCATTGCGACTCGACCATGGACTTCAGTTCTTCCCTTGTGTATCCAGCATAACTATCTCTAGTTGAACGCTGGCTTCTCGCCCAATCGATCTGGTGTTCTTCCACAGCGATCAATAATCTAGTGAGTACGGCTGCAGGAAGGATGAGAAGGGGATCTGAATAAGCCTCATCCGTCATCCTTGCTCCGCGTTCGGGTGTCAGTTCTACCGTATCTTCACTACTGGAGCTGTCGGGCCGCTGAGAAATAAGTTCTTGGCTCGCGGGTTGTTGCTGTTCCGCTGCTTCTTGGTTGCGCTTGACCTGAGCTCGAGTGCCTATGACAGACCTACGATGTTGGACCAGCCTAGGTTCTTTTATTACTACTGGAGGGATGACCTTCCTCACAGTGGGAGGTGAACTGAACTTACGACCAGACGGTTCTACGTCTCTATCTGAGTCGCAGATAGTTACATCTAATAAACTGTCTGACAGGTTCTGCTTAGTATCAGACATGTCTATGTATACCGTTGAATGTCTACTGCTGTATTACAGTCTGAGCAAGTTTAGTAACTCAGTATTAACTGCTAGCCTAGTAATTAATTACCGATACTGCTACTCAGTGTAGTAGTATATATATATAATATATTAGAACACCGGTATGCTTATGGTATATATAACTATATAAGTATTATTACAGACTAGGTTTATCTCAGAATACCGGTATAATTTTAGCACAAATATATAAATATATAATAGGCCTATCGGGAATACCGATATACAGCTTACAGTTTGTAGTATATATAATTCTGGAATAGAATTAATTACAAGTACCGGTATAATTTCAGCCTAGATTTATAGAAATAAAGATAATAGGCCTATCGTAAATACCGGTATATCAATTATTTTAAATAATTGAATTTCTGAATTTTTAGGGTTACTTGGTTACTTTACTTACTTTATTACCGCTATTTGAGCAGTAGTCCAACTGATATTGAGACCTAATTGTTGTATGGCAGGCCTACTATTTATAAATCGTTTGAGTTGATTTATAATATATATATACCCGTTTTAATGGGTTTTGTCAATGTTTGAAATAAATGTTATTATTTCTGGGGAGTAATCACTACACAAAGCTGTGCGCTTTCAGTTAAGTGTTACTTATAGGACACTAAAACAAATAATGCTAATTTACCTAAGTTACTTAATACTACAAATTACGTACAATTCGGGTGAGATTACAATCTCTAAATAAACACAAAAATTTACAAAAAACACAAAATACGAATTTTTAGGGTAATTTTACAAGAAGTCTACAAACCAGCCTAACAAAGGGTTAGAAATCTGGTTATTACAACGGACAGGGTTCTACGGTATTTGAAAATAATACGTAGTAGTAAGTACACTGCGTTGTCCAGATAGGAAAATACCACCGCCTGACGACCTATAGCCGTATCGCTACAGGTACTACGTTATGTATCACGGAGTGTTCCCACCTAGAAGTTAATAGAGCTAATCGAAAGTGCCTATCAACCACTTTACAACACGAATATAATGCCTACACTAATTACTTTCAGAAAGCACTGTACACTAAACCCTAAATTAGGTACGAGTACTTGTATAACATATAATCAGTAGTTAAATATACTTGAACAGCTAAAAGAACCACGGCATCTGCTGGAGTGACCGATGCACAAAATCACCAGTCTTTACCTACGCCAAGCAGCCCGTGTAGTACCGGGGTTAATTTAACTATAGCGGTATGTATAACAAACACAATTACTGTAGGAAAAACTTGGGGAATGAATGTTGCGAATAATCGCATAAACTCTGAATAATAAATATTACGCTACGCGTACAAACTACTCAAACAAAATGCAGACCGAACACTGACAGACTACTATCAAGCCTAAACAAACTACGGTATATGCAGACTCCGAAATAATTAGGTAGTATGCGTTCTAACCCAGTAGTACGACTTATTCTTTAGTTGGGGGTTTACCTTACAGCATTCGCTGCCCCTACTTCCTAACCGTTCTTTATCGGACAAGTGATCTACACACGCTGCAATCCGTTCAGACCTAATAACAGCCAGACAACTATCCAGCCTACAAATTATCTAAATAAATATTATACGCTACCCGTACAGACTTACACAAACAAAGTACAGACTCAACGATGGCAGACTACTCTCAAGCCTAAATAAACTACAGGACATGCAGACTCCGAAATAATTAGGTAGTATGCGTTCTAACCCAGTAGTACGACTTATTCTTTAATTGGGGGTTTACCTTACAGCATTCGCTGCCCCTACTTCCTAACCGTTCTTTATCGGACAGATGATCTACACACACTGCAATCCGTTCAGACTTAACAACAATCAGACAACAGCTCAGCCTACAAATTGTCTGTACAATCTGATCAGGCTTACACGCCTTCTGTTCAATACTGGCCTACAAACAAATAAAACTTGACAGAAATAAGTAAAATCTCAATAAAAACCAGGCGTCCCCGATTAATTATTAAGACCTACCGGCATATATAATCAAATCGAATAATACTGCTGTACTTATACGGGAAGTACCGGTTAGGACAGTTAGGCCTACCGACCTACTGAAGTACCGGTTCTGGCAGTTGGACCTACGGGCCTACGGCAGTACCGGTTCTGGCAGTTGGGCCTACTGACCAACAGATGGACCGTTCAGGTTTACTGGTTGACCGGTACTTTCAACTTTATTGCTTACTGCAATAAAGAAGCTATATCCGTTATTGTTCTTACCAGAACAATATTAAACTGTATTTAATGCCTACACTGCAATACAGACTAAATATCCGTTATTGTTCTTACCAGAACAATATTAAACTGTATTTAATGCCTACACTGCAATACAGACTAAATATCCGTTATTGTTCGCGCTTTCAGACCTTTGGCAGTTTAACCCGCCAAATTAGGATGTCTTCTAGATAATAAATCACCTTTAGTCTATGACAAGTATTTAATTCACTACACTAGTCGAAAGCAATCTGTGCGCGATCATTCACCCGCTGGATATACCCGGGAGATTGGGTTCGACGGCTTAATCTTATTGCTATGTAAGCCTAATGTATTATTCGACTGACAGTATTATATAATCTCTGACAATATTATTCACCTTCGGGAAATATTAACAGTTCCTTTAGGACGTGGCGCTTTATCTATACAAACAGAGTTATGACTTAAACTACTCACAACGATATGGCTTAGTTATAATTCACATATATGGCGCATTCTTTAGGAAATGCTTCGTTATCAGTCTCACTCATACACAATGCTGCACAATACTGCACACTGATCTGCCGATCTTCACTGATTTTAGTCACATATAAAAGGAACACGGACCGAATCATGTAGGGTCTATCAAATAACATTAGATTCACTTCAAACCACTTTAACATAAGTCACAATCGTTATATGTAACCTTTCTCTCTTACCTTCGGTATATCAAGAATATTGGGTTTCGGGTTATTTCTCGTTATTCCAAATATAATAACTCATCAACCATATTATGAAGAACTGACAGGAAATAGCAGTATAACAATATAAAGTATTCACAGGTTGTTTGATTAGGTATGGTATGTTATGAGTTGAGTTGAGGTATGATAACGGATATATGTCCTTATAATTAAGCCTACTAGTGTAAGACTAAAAACTGAAAACACGGAGGTGCCAAAAGCCGGTTCTTAGGCTCTGGGCAAAAACATAATACTGAACTACTGAGTTTCTGTATACACCTCCAACACAGAGACAACAAACGCTCTGATTGGTCAACCTGAACAACGAGAGAACAAAGAAACAAAGAAACGTCGACGTGGCAATATCAGCTGCTAGCCGTCGTCATGGTAGCGACACTGTTTTCAAAAGTATCCAGCTATTGCGTCACGAGATTGTGGATTATGTCCTCTAAAGTACAAATACAGTACAAATACATAAGAAATGACTTTTATGTCCTCTAAAACACCAGTACAGCAAGGACACGGCCTTTTTATGCCTGGCAAACCAACTACAGAGTACTTTAAGGGAAAATAACCGGCTAATTACGCAAAAGCTTTTACAATATCAGCTGTTAACCGTCGTCATAGTAACTACTGTTCAAGAGTAGCTATCACCCTTTGCGTCACGGAATTGCCATAGAATCATCAACTATGCCTTCCACAGTACACATACGGAGGAAATAGCTCTTAGATCCTCTAAAAAACACCGATACAGCAATAATACGGTCTCTTACACCTATTAAATCAACTACAGAGTATTTTAGTGTAAAAAATAATAAAAATAACGGGGCAATTCAGCAAAGGCTTTTACAGTCGCGAAAACTTTTATCATACTGTATAATCGACATGCATATTGCAGATGCATTAATTAATAAAGCTGTGTGGCGGCTTATCGACAAAATTGCTCCGCCACAACTCACTAATACCATATATTTTCGAGAGATTATTTCTATTTTCAAGGCCAATGTCCTTTAAGAGACGTCTCAAGTAAGCCATGGGCAGGGCAGCCCAGTGCAACTTTTCTCCCCATGAGACTGCCAATGCCAAGGGACCAGGTTGGGCTGGTCCTCACGGTTTTATTATTTTAACTCTCACCCATAATTCAATTCAATTAATAAATTTCCAAAATTTTCTTTAATAATAAATGGGTCAGCAGGGGAGGAGCAGGTAGTCCCGAAACTAGGAATTCCTTTTCGATGACGTTTGAGGCCAGGCTCTCTGATGGAATGGCTCCCTGAGGCTCTACAGAGTGCGTAAGAGCTTCCGCTGGGTGACAGGGACAGTGGGATGAGCGCCGGTTGTAGGTGCTGATTGTCTAAAGTGAAAAAATACTTAAAAACTTTATTTTGTTCATAACCGGTTTGTCCAACCCTGGCAGTCCACCCACCTTCACTGTCACCTTCACGGGATTAAAGACAAACTTCACATATTATATTATATTATATTATGTAGGTTACTTCAACCCTTCCGCATCCTCTAACCAATTAAATTATTTTATTGATTTGTAAGGCTTCTTAAAACATTGTAAACATATTCCGCAGTTACGTTTCGATGCGCTAAACGTTGGAGGAGGTCGATGTGATAATCTTAACATTGTGGTGTTACTGTATTTTCGTGGAATGTAACTCATTGATCTCAACCCCCATGATCTGCACATTACATAAGCAATATACATAACTGTAGGCCTGGGTTCTCAGTATTATTATATACGAATTCTGTAACATGTCAGTAGGCCTACAGTAGATGGTGGTAGTGATGCAAATCTACTTTATTGTTGGTCTAATTCATTATAGTCCGGCAGCCACGTACCGAAAAAAAAACGTACGCTTTGGACTAACCGAAAATTTTTGGACGGATTACATTTTTTGGATGTTTTGGTGTCTAGGGGTCCCCCTTAACATAAAAAAGTGATTTATGGACTTTGACACCTTGGGCAATTTTTATTAATGACCCGTTTCTATGGACTACAGTAATTTCTATGAAAGCTTAGCGATCAGAATGGCGATTAACTGTTGGGCTTGAACTGGTTGTAATATTGATCGAAAATATGAAAATTTTAGAGAAACTATTGAAGTGTTGCTATGGTAACGAAGGCACTACAGCTATCGCTCTATCTTTCCAAATGAAAAACTACTATGCCTACTGACACTCATGTGTTTTTTGCACTTTATTAATAATATGTTTCCCTAATTAATATGCACCACATCAATTTTGTGTAGAAGTAGGCCTATGGTTAGCAACAAATACCCGTATTCATGGAAACCACAGTAATTTATTGCGGACATCACATCTGAAGCATTTAAAACCATGACAGAACATTATTACCTTAAAAGTTAAAATGTATATATAAATAATTTGTCTCCTGCTTGTTTATAACACTTTTTTAATGCTAAATATACCTAATTTATTTAATGCATGGCGAATATGGAGACTATGCATTTTATATTATTCATTGTTGATTATAATACAATAGGAAATTACTAATAGTTTGCGCATCTTTAGTGCAGTTGCAAAATTCTGTGAAATCAGGTTGGTTTTTTCTGCAGGTGCACTTCTGCGATTTACATGGGATTTCGGATGAACTGAACAGTTACACCGAATTAATTCCGGAGCTGGTGGTATGCCTTCAGGGATTACAATCGGGGAAGGTTGATTGTTAGCTATTCTCCACCCATATTTTCTGGGGTCTATACTAGGTGGTCTAACTGTGTTCTCCATTGTGTTCTTCCACACCATTACTTTCAAATGGGCCCTTTTCACGTTCTCTGAGAAGGAGTCAGTGGTATTGTTTGCAGCTTTGCACAGCTGGTAATTTTTTTTTCTGTGCACACCTTTTGTCTTTGTTTTTTAATCGACTCCGTCGCCATCATTCTAGGTTTAATAGACTCCGTCGCCATCGTTCCGGGTTCAATAGACTCCGTCGCTATCGTTCCGATTTAATAGACTCGTCGCTCCGATAGTAATCTGTTGTTGAACTACCTCCTAATGCTGAATGTAGAATGCGTAATCCCCTATCGTTCAGTGTTGGTTTAGGGTACCAGTCCGGTTCTGGGTTCCTTCAACCTGTCAACCGTGCACCAGACCAATACTGCTGTACACTGATTTCATCCAAGCCGCCATTGGTCAACAGCTAACACCTAACAACCAACCAGCAGAGAGTATTTGGTATTAAATTACTTTTAAGGTCGAAAATGGGGCGAAATTATCGGATTTTATTAATTAAAAAATGTAAAGGGTGTCTTCTAATAATACAGATCTCACTGGAAAGCGAGATTTTGCAGATTGTTTGATAAATTCGATATTTTCGTTGATCATTTCGTCTTTTTCGTTATTTTCGGGTTTTATAACTATCTGCGAAAATGCGCATAGCGCGCATGTTCTGTGGAAACTTTTTCCCAGATAACATCTTCGAAACACCGCCAAAATACACACGGTACACTTCAGAGAGGCCGGTTTCAACCATTAAACTCCCTATGGATCCAATGAAACTCATTAATGTATGCATCCCCCCTAATGTAAGTCCACCGTACTGAACAGGAAAATACCAAATTACACAGTGACATCTTTGAGGAATTCACTGTCAATACATTTAGCTCGATGTAGACTAATAGCAGACCCCGCCAAAACTTTTAATGGCAAGGCATTACCGGGTTTGAAATACTAGTATTCCAAAACTCTTCGGTTTACCATTGTGGCTGCCGGACTATTACTTTTCTCAGTTTGTATAGGCCTATAATACAGTAGATACATAGATGTCCAGGAACAAGTAAATGACTGATGTGTTATCGTGCTAGCACTAACATACTGTAACTACGATAAAAAAATATTATATTGTTCCTGAATTTTGGGTATCGGTATTTATTAAATAGAATAAAATATATTCGCGTAGATTTAAAACCATGCAACTTTCGAACGCCCATTATCTCAGCTATTTATAACGAAATTCATCATATTATTTTATTATCTTGGGGGTGGAACATGTACTAGAATAACGACACTATATTCAAGGACAAGGTGTAAATTTATGAGAATAATTCATATTTTCGTTTACGAGTAATACTATTTTTTTCTAAGTTGCTATGGAAACTAGTGAGAGAAACTCAATGGAAACTCAAAGCTAAACTCTATAGTGAATTTCGTGAGAATATTGACAAAAGTGATACTTTTCAAAATTTGTATCGAATAACATTTTAGTAATTTTAGTGAATAAAACTTGTGCGTGATATTCTCACGCACAAGCAGAACTGTGACAATGATAATGATACCAAGGCCACTGGCAGTGACTGTATAGTGTAGAGTAATTATTAGCAGGCATAATTATTGGTTTCCTACACGAATATGGAAAACGGCCCTTCGGCCCTTGTATAAATTAAAACCTTTCGCTGTTTGCTCACAGTTGGAACTCACCCCTCACACCTTTAAAAGTCCAACCACACCTCTATCAATACCCATTACATGAAGGCAATTCAATAACATAACAATTCTCACAACTTATGCGATGTTCCTACGTATTTACTGCAACAAACTGCAGGATTGATCAATAGTGATCCAATTAATTTTGGTCAAATTGAAAGGGTCACACTGCCAGCCAGGTTGGACCGGTATCATACAGTATAATGTTCCTCATCTTTCTTGTTTCACTACACTTGACCTTCGTCTGGGGCTTTACATGTCCATGGGGTCAAAATTGGACCATGTCCTCTGAAAACGGAGATCTTCAGAAATATATCGAAGATTTGGCGACAATATATTCTGAGAGTAACGAGCTCTTTAAAGTTTCTCATAATAAAACCGATTGTCATCTCGCCTGTCGAACGTTCGAATTCAGATCGAGGGGATACTCGTCAGAGTACGATGCCGAAATCTCTATGGAATACGTAGAGTGGCGTTGCGACGACGAAATCGGGTGTGTACCTCTCATAGAGGACGCCTGCTATTACATGTGGAACGTTGTACTCCCACAGAATGATGTGAGGGAAGTAGATCGAGAAATGTATGGAAGAATATCGGTTGTGAAAGCAATACAAACCGACCTTACAGATATAGTTGACGAGTGTCAACTCGACTGCTGCGATGGTGCTTGCCCTCGCGCACAATGGAAAAGTGACGACATAACTACCACGGTAGAGACAACGGTGGTTTACACTTCCTCTACAATAACGGATAGCGGAACAGATGACGTCACAGCAATGTCGACCCTCGTGACTGTGGTGTTTCTATTCGTAACATTTTTGGGACGAATGTAGAGATATACAGTATAACTAAAACAAGCTGGCAAGCCTGGAAGGTTCACGGTCCTCCTACTTAATCAGTACAATAATAATACGTTTTCGTTCGGGTAGGCCTATGTTTCCTTTTCACTTGTTCCCATCGTAGGCGACCTCATGCTCATCCCACCACGACCACGACCACCAGTTACGAGTTGGGTAGGCGTCTACCGGCAACCGGTAAGTAATTACGCGCCACACGACGTCATCCCGCCATCCGCCAACATTTATACCGGTACGGTAAGCCTACCACCTACCGGCTGGCTACCATCGCACCGTAGGTCTACCGCCTACGCCTACCGGTCAACCGGTAACGGTAGGCTACCGCGTACCGGTACAGCGGTACTCAAAGTCGTACCGGTATTGTCGTAATTGACAAATGCAGGATTAAACCGTTACCCGTTCCAGTACCAGTACCCTATGCATCTGAACGACTGGACGGTTAATCTCATAGCATAGCTGCATAGGCCTACTGGTAGTCAGTGCGAAGTCGCCTGCGAACATGGCGAAATATTATATTTACTGCTAGGGCTAGGCTAGGACCTACTGCTGTACTGACCTATGACAGTATGAAGATAGGCAGATAGGCCTACAGTGGTCAGGTAGTACCGGTCCGGTATGCCTACTACAGGCAGACAATCAGACAGTACTAGCAGTGCTAATTAATTACCTTAATTAAATCTTCAATTAGGTCATAATGTAGGTCCAAATTTAAAAATCGGCCTCCGTTAATCGATTTACAAATAATT
Organism: Nemertoderma westbladi; assembly: GCA_032718475.1. Classification (NCBI taxonomy): domain Eukaryota; kingdom Metazoa; phylum Xenacoelomorpha; order Nemertodermatida; family Nemertodermatidae; genus Nemertoderma; species Nemertoderma westbladi. Next base: position 29,428 of record JAUCBJ010007548.1, read on the forward strand.
CAGGTACCTCCATGCCAAATATCAGAATCATTCATTGCGTTCCCTATGACAAGATAGCTTTTTCCTAAACCATGCGAAAACACGCAAATATAGCGCTCACATCGCACAAATACCATCTCGACACCCAATTTTTTGTATGAGCCTTCGCCATCCCTATATCTAACTTTTGTCCAAATTTTGTTTCGATTGATTAATAAATAACTGAGATATCGCTCTGGACACACACACACACACACACACACACTAACACACACACACACACACATTACGGTAATAATGGTCACCTATGTCAAGGACCGATACCGTGAACCAATACTGTACTATTGTTGGAAGGAAATAAAAATCACTACGGTGAAGGGTGGTGCATTCGGGTACAACCAATAACCAATAAACTATTATGTGAGGTGTTGTAGGCCTAATCATTAGTCAACATTTCTAAAAAGACAATTTTCTTTAAAATATCCCCTTTATTGTTCGCATAAGTGCGGACAATAAAGACTTTAATCTCCGCATTTGCGGACTATAAAGTAATTATCCAATCAATCTACCAGAAATGCGGATAATAAAATATTTATCCAATCAACAATCTGAAAGAAAAGCCCCGTTCACATCCAACGGTGCGTGAGCGGTAAAGTAGTCTGGCGCTATTGAAGCGGTAAGCCAGCGGTACACTACCCGAAGCCCGTTCACACCCAACGGTATACCATTGCGGTAACTGATTGTCTGTCTATCTGTGAATTCAACAGGCAATTACATGAATTGTTTTAACATTGTTTAAATGGGCTGCGGTACACCGCGCGGTTTAGCGCACAACTACCTGTTGGGTCGTTCACATTCAGCGGTGTACCGCTGGCCCTGCGGTACACCGCGCGGTGTACCGTTCCGTTGGATGTGAACGGGCCTTTAAATCTGTTGATTTTGCCTTATTTATTCTAGTTGAGTAAAGTACATACGTTGGTAATTTTTATAATTTAAAATTGTTTTAACATCCATTCTTTAAACTAAGATCTTCGGAATTTAGCGATACATTTGGATGAAGCGAGCAGCATTGTGAAGTAATGCTCTAACGGGAGACCTGAGTTCGACTCCCAGTGGCGCTGTAATCAGTTTTTTGCGATTTATGTTGCTCGCTTCATCCAAATGTCTCGCTAAATTCCGAAAATCTTAATTCTTATAATTATTAATAAATTTACCATTAAAATGTTTAGTTGTAGGATCTTTTGCTCCAATAGCTAGTTTAATCAAATTTTTGCTTTGATTATTTTATTAATGTTCTGGAATATCACCTTCACTCACAAAGTATAGCTACTGTAGTATATAGTATCTAGTATTATTTAAATGTACGACAGTGTAGAATTGACCTCAAATTGCGATAACTTTGTTACGTTAAACTTATAATGCAAATGTGAAAATAAACTATCAGTTTGATATTTTACAGGAATGTAAAGACTGTATTAAAGATGATATATAATTAGGAGAGCGCTTACACAGTCGAAATTTAAAGTTTACTTAGAATTTAATCCGGATATTAGTGCAGTGTACACCCGGTATACAATTATATTAAAGTTAATAAATTCATCTGTGCCACATATTCATTGAGAGTTAATTTTACGAGATTTAGACTGAGTTCGTACCGTTTAAAAACCGAGCTGGGACGCTGGTCTCGCATTCCCAGAGAGCAGCTCTATTCCTATAGCGGTGGCTAAGTTCAGTCAGAAGCTCATATGTACTTTTATATCGTCCGTTAACCGATCATGTCAGGGTAATTTTTAACGCGTTAAGGGGGGGGGGGGGGGGGGGGGGGTAAACCATTTTGGTTCAAAATATGTCGAAATTATTTCTATGATCTACAGTATTATAATGCGCGATTAAATGGTGTTTCCAAATCTGAAAACCGCTATTTAATAGCACTACTTTTAGTTTTCAAGTTATAACAATTGAAATTAAGGGAAACCTATTAACATTACTATCACTATATATAATGAAAGGTCGATTATCTCCAAATATTTTTTTTATTAAATTATTAACTTTAAAACCCTACTACTTCTACAATTTTTGAGCAATTAGTCTGAAACTTTCTGTGGGTGTCTACATAGCCACCCTGCATAAAAGTATCAGACAACTTTTCGAAATTTTTTGTTAATAATATTTAATACTATTTAAAACAAACCTAAACAATTTGTATAAATTTGCAGCGCCACCTAGCGGTGCAGAATTATTTTCACCAAATTTCGCCTGATAGTTATTATGTTGCCCCATCCTTGATCTATCATATAAAAAACTTTCATGTAATTAGAAAAACTGTAAAAGCCTTAGGGTTTTAAGCGCAACCAAGTTTTTTTTTATTGTTAACTAGTATTAACTAATATTAAATAGCGAAAATAAAATTGTTCTGACCTGTCATGTAGAATAGCATCTTAGGTACTTATATTCAAAATTTTAGCCAAAACCAAACAATTTTGAAACGCTGAGAGTGGTAAATCGAAGAGTCGTCCGAAAATGGTGTACCCCCCCCCCCCCCCCCTTAATTATCACAGTCTATATGATTTCATGCAGTTAAGGGCGGATATGGGTCTACTATCATTGTGTAGAGTTATCTGCGATTTTTGAGGTATTTTAATAATACAGAAAATGTTTGTTAATTGTTTATCTATCAAGTATCTATGGACATAATATTGGGTTTTACAATGTTAATGATTTTTGGTATATTTGTTTATTTATTTACCGTGATTTGGATATACTGTATGTGTTTCTTATTATGAATGTGATGAGTGTATTTAATTTGTGTATATCAATATTATTAATTTATGTCAATAAACTACTACTACTACTAATATATACAGTATATAAGAATAAAGTAAAAGTAAAAAGTAAATTTTTTTCGGCCGTTAGGCCAGGGATTACGCACAAAGTCTGACGACTTATTTCCAGTGCGGTCCCCCCAGAACTTTACTCCCCAGATGAAACTCTAGTACTCATTTAGCTACCACTCAAGGATGCAAGGCAGAGATGCGCCCTGGCTGGTCCCTTTAAAGCATTCGTGCCGAAACGAAAACTGCCCTGGCCCATGTGAGGATCGAACCCACGACCTTTGGGAGATGTGAATTCAATGCAACCACTACACCAAGGTGGAACCTAATGAACAGAATGATGTGCCGGTTTGTCGACAAAATTGCACCGCCACAACTCCGTATCAACCATGACATTTTCTAGATTATCCCGCACATCCCATTACTGGGTAAATTCTCTCACGCTGTAACCTTGATATTCAAAAGCGCACGTTATCAGTTACTAATTTAGGCCTACATCATATTTGAGTACTGGTGCGAGGTTTAGGCCACTTATTACAATCATAAAATGCGACATAAAGGGTCGCCCGCCATAGGAACTAATCTTCCAGATTTTCCACTTATTGAACAAACAAAGCCAGAATCTATCTGAAACAACATCGCTACTGGGTTAGGGTTGGGGTGTGTTAAGATTAAAAAGTATACTAACTTGTGGACCATGGGCTGAGCGGATATACTGTATGTCCTTCCACATTGTGTGTGGGCATTAGTTGGACGAATTGAGAATACAAAATGTTACTATCTGGAATTACTTATTTGCAAACTGATTACAATATTTGACATTTGAACATCAGGAATATAAATGAATATTATATTGGTGTTCGAATCGTATATCAGGAAAATAAAATAAACTGTGTGTTTCAACCACTACTACGATTATGGAATTATGTGGATCAGTAATAAAATCGAAATACTTAATTATCCATTAAGACGAACTTGTACTTTCCTTTGAGTGATTAGTTGGCCTAAATATGATCTCCCACTCCACAGCGAAATATTCATCCGGTCTGGTAGCTCAGTACAGTCACCCGGCTGATGATCCGAAGTTTGAAACCTAGGTACCGGGTTCGAGCCCCAATAGGGCCGGTTGATATTTTTCGCTATGGAGAGCATTATCATATTGTCCTATCTACATTATATATTTAATTCACCGTCACTCACCCCACAACAATTCATTTATTATTATTAATTATCCATTCAGTATTTTACCACCAAACTTATTATAGCTTGGTATTTAGCCTATAATGGTATTGGGGCCCTGGGAGTGCTCAACTAGCAAACACTAATTCATTCCCACAGTATCTAACACGTTAGTGGGGCCTTCGCGCAACACGAAGTTCAGTTATGGAGATACAAATAACAATTTGAGAAATTCCATCACAAAATCTTTATTTAAGAAATTTAACCAAACCCCCCCTCTTATCTGCACCACCCCAACCCAAAGGCGCACCAAGGATTGATAAAAGGCAGGTATTAACAAAAATTTTGTGTTTTAAAAGTAATATATTTAATATATTTTAGGCGTGGAGGCGACCCAATTTATTTGAAATATTAAAACTTACCCGCGATTCAACATGTTTCTTTCCTTCTTTTGTTACCAACATCGACGGGAAAATTTAATAATTTTTGGTCACTGTCTGAAATTCCAGAAACGAGTCGTCTGACAGTTTGAAGAAAAACAGACATGAAAAGACATTAAACGGACATAAAATGTCTCATTTGAAAATTTAACGGATGAAAGAGTAAACAAAAGTGGTCAAAATTAAATAATACGATCAAAAAATGTAATTCCCTTTCCAAAGCAGTACTATATCATAATAACATTACCTTAACCTGGCCTACTGTGTTTGGCTTAGGACTTTATATTTGAATGACTAACCTAAACAAAGAAATTCAATGATCAAAAGTTTGCGGCTATAAGCCACATAATTAATTTACAGAATAATTTCCTGATTCTAGATTTTTTGGAAGCTTGTGGGATGTAAGACACTTCTGTGGACAATCTGACAGGCAGACAGACAGACAGACAGATAAGTTTTTGAAAAGCATGATAACAGATACCAGAAATGAAATCAGCAACCTCGAAAACCCCCGTAGCGAAAATTTCAGCTCTGTGCTTCTTAATTAACATACATATATTACACATGTGATTATTACATATTGACAGAATAATAGAGAGAACATTTTGAGCTGAAGGTTCAAACTTTAAACCCATTTTACGCGGAATTATTTTTTCTCGTTTTTGCTCCACTCAAAATACTACTCCGTCATTTTTTCATCAAGTGATTCACAGAATGATCTAGAGATGTTGAGCAATAAAACTTCTAGACAGAATTTTGAATTTTTGAATTTAAGTAGTGTTTTGGGCCGATAATTAAAAAAAAAATAAAAAAATACATATTTTTTTAAATAAAAAATACACTTCCGGTCAAAATTTCAAAAATCTGTCTAGAAATAATCTGTAAAGCAGCCCCCACTGATGCCCCTTGCCAAATTTGAATTTTACTTGACTTAAATTCTAGGAGCCTTAGCATTTAGAATGAAAATCAGATAAAATTTGAATAAAATTGGAGGGAAATACAAATTTGAAGTTTTTTTCAAAAATCGTTATAAGAATTAACTAATACTCATATGTATTTATAATTTCAGTGTATTTTTGCAATATAAACTCATTTAAACGTGTCTCCAAAAGGTGAACCAAAAGCCACATTGAGATCAATATTTCGAAGAAAATGCTATATTCTAGCACACTAACTTAAAAAATACTTGAATTTTCATAAATGTTTTCTTATAAATACACAACAGTATGTGGATAATACAATAACGATCACACAGGATGTTAAAAACTTTGACATCGATTATCTCTAATTGAACTTTTGTGGCTTAACACCCTTTTGCATAACGTCCATATAATATCCGACTCAACCAAAAGTCACATTTTTTCGATGTTGTGAAACATGATATCTGCACTGAGCGGCGCCGCTATAAGGTGCTGTTGTGCTACTGTACTTAATAAAGCCATCAACAAACTGTTAACAAATCTCCCTCCCGACCAAGCTAAAAGGCTCCTTCCTATCCTATCCTACCTCCTACCTATCCAATTCGATACAATAACAAAGTGCAGTTCCACAGATTTTAGCCAATGGAATTCAAATGGCTTTGGACTTCGCTATAGATGTGATAAGTTCTTTAATTTTTAGTTTCGTTTTCACAAATTCACCAACATAAGTTAAATAAAATATCTACCGAGATTTATATCATATCCTTTTTATTTTTGTGGTTAATTTATTTGTATTGCAGTTAGTTTCTTTCTAAATAACACCTTAAACTTTTATGTTAATTAATTAATTAAGACACAAATACCGGCTGTATAGAAGATGTCCACAGGTATTATTGGTTTATTGGCCATCTGGTATTCCTGGTATGTTATTACATATCAGACTTTTATGGTACATGGTCATTGGAATTATACCTCGGATTTTTAGTAGGCCTACATATATTAGAAGATTATCCTGGGTTAAAGACGGCCAATTACTGTAGGGTTGTGCACAGTGGCAGCATATCGTATTGATACGGTGGCCCATAACGGCCACCGCTCCTCTCACACGAGTGGATACAGCGCCTGACTGCTTTCACAATAGTGTTTGCGGCGCAGGTTCAAATCCGACTTAAGGCTGTAGAAATTTCGCAACGTGGTGTTACTAGGCAAGACACTTTAGACTTAGTGCTGCGCCAACCCAGCAGTATAATGGGAACCTGGCTTTGCTGGGGGAAAAATAATGCAGGCGCTCTGATAGAGGCTATGTGGCCCCTAAGGGTGCCTGAAATAACAAATATAAATGTTACATTTATTTTTATTTATAGTGAGTGTATACATCATTTCATTATCTTAGGTTAATTCAATATGTCGATGTATCTTAAGATTTGGTATAGGTGAGTAAAAAATATCAATGAAAGTATATTAAATATTTGAGAATTAAATTAGTGTTGTTAAAAATTACAGTAATAACATAGATCCAGATACCTTGGTATTAATAGTTTAGCTAATAATAAACCAATATCCGCCAATAGTTAGTAAGTATATGGATGGGATATAAATTAAAAAGTAACGAACAAACAATTAAAAGCAATTAAAAATCGCACCACCAAGGAATAGCAAGAATGCCACCACCAAATCAATAATTGTCTGGTAAGTCAGACCCACGCTAATTGTTTAGTTTTATTAGATTAATAAAAGTGTTCCAAAACAAGTAACACCACGGTGCAAAATTTCTACTGCCTTAAGTCGGATTTGAACCTGCGCCGCAAACACTATTGTGAAAGCAGTCAGGCGCTGAATCCATTCGGACACTGGGACATATGCCACGCACACCCCCCCCCCCCCCCACGCACACACCCACTATGCCACCTACACACACACTATAAAATTAAAAATGATATTTGTGTGGGTGAGGTTGACCTGTGTGTGAGAGGAGCGGTGACCGTTATGGGCCAGCGTATATTGATAGATGGGAGGCGATTGGGGGGGTAAATTGCGGACACACAAGGTATCAGATCATACTTCCAGGACTATATTCTAGCCGCTGAATGGTTAGAACGTCAGACTTCCAATCCGGTGGTCACCAGTTCGATCCCACCTGGGACGTCATTGCCGACTTTGCAAAGCTGTGCCCAACAATAGTTATAATAAACCAGGTATTCTTGCTATATTAGAAGAATCAGAAATTCTAGTTTTATTATCTGTCCTAAAACATCTAACACATCTTTAAGAATTAGGACGGAGTTAGCTGTCAGTATCAGTCTGTGGGTACCTCTGTGCTGCCAACTTATGCAGTAATTACATTTTTGACAGTCTCATTAACGAACCACAAACTGACATATTTTTGTCCATGGATGAGCAAAGATATTACTTTATAATATAACTGACCCTTATTCACAAAAATATCAATTTCACGTTTTGCATCCATTACTACACAGGACTAGGGAGGCATGGTTTGAGCTTTGTGGCTGTATTGTTGCCTCTGAATGTCATGACAATTTTGCACAATAGCACCCTTAATTAATGATTTATCAAGAACTGGGTTTGTTGAACTTTTGAGCTACACCAGATCTTTCTTGTGTGTTATTGCATTGGCCCGGCCTCGATACAGCTTTATCGAAATAATAATAATATCACAGCAGGCCAACGTAGGATTTAAAATAACGCAGGATTTATTTTATTTTTGCTTTCAACTGATTGTTTTATCTGTCAATTATATTGTTGGTTAGCTTTGTTTCACGTCCTTGCCCGTAACTCCCTGAGGTCAGCATTCGAGAATTTGTTTGAAGGACAGCCATATTGAAGGATGGATAGGATATTACTTTGATAATTATACTAATAAGAAAAGATACGGGTAAATACAGCGATTTGTATAAAATACATTGTGTATATTAGTAGTTTGCGATTACTATACTACAGTAGTGGTATATTTAACAACTGTAGCTACAGTAGTAGTTTATTAGGAGTGCAGGTCAACACGTTATTTCGCGTTAATATCACAATGCGTCAAAGGTTACAACGGGATAAAGGTTACAAAATTTATATTTCGAAAGCACAGAGTGAAATTACAAAAAAAATCATGTCAAGGCGAAAATATAGGCTAAAGTTCTAGAATATAGGCTACAGTTCGAGAATATAGGCTACAGTTCGAGAATATAGGCTACTGTTAGTGAATGTAGGCTACTGTTAGTGAATGTAGGCTACTGTTAGTGAATGTAGGCTACTGTTCGTGAATGTAGGCTACTGCACGTGAATGTAGGCTACTGTACGCGAATGTAGGCTACTGTTAGTGAATGTAGGCTACTGTTAGTGAATGTAGGCTACTGTTAGTGAATGTAGGCTACTGTTAGTGAATGTAGGCTACTGTACACGAATGTAGGCTACTCCATGTGAATGTAGGCTACTGTTAGTGAATGTAGGCTACTATTCGTGAACGTAGGCTACTGCACGTGAATGTAGGCTACTGTACATGAATGTAGGCTACTGTTAGTGAATGTAGGCTACTGTTAGGGAATGTAGGCTACTGCACGTGAATATAGGCTACTGTTAGTGAATGTAGGCTACTGTACATGAATGTAGGCTACTGTTAATGAATGTAGGCTACTGTACGTAAATGTAGGCTACTATTCGTGAATGTAGGCTACTGTACGTGAATGTAGGCTACTGTACGTGAATATAGGCTACTGTTAGTGAATGTAGGCTACTGTTAGTGAATGTAGGCTACTGTTAGTGAATGTAGGCTACTATTCGTGAATGTAGGCTACTGCACGTGAATGTAGGCTACTGTACGTGAATGTAGGCTACTGTTAGTGAATGTAGGCTACTGTTAGTGAATGTAGGCTACTGCACGTGAATATAGGCTACTGTTAGTGAATGTAGGCTACTGTTAGTGAATGTAGGCTACTGTTAGTGAATGTAGGCTACTGCACGTGAATATAGGCTACTGTTAGTGAATGTAGGCTACTGTACGTGAATGTAGGCTACTGTTAGTGAATGTAGGCTACTGTACGTGAATGTAGGCTACTATTCGTGAATGTAGGCTACTGTACGTGAATTTAGGCTACTGTACGTAAATATAGGCTACTGTTAGTGAATTTAGGTTACTGTTAGTGAATGTAGGCTACTGTTAGTGAATGTAGGCTACTGTTAGTGAATGTAGGCTACTGCACGTGAATATAGGCTACTGTTAGTGAATGTAGGCTACTGTTAGTGAATGTAGGCTACTGTTAGTGAATGTAGGCTACTGCACGTGAATATAGGCTACTGTTAGTGAATGTAGGCTACTGTACGTGAATGTAGGCTACTGTTAGTGAATGTAGGCTACTGTACGTGAATGTAGGCTACTATTCGTGAATGTAGGCTACTGTACGTGAATTTAGGCTACTGTACGTAAATATAGGCTACTGTTAGTGAATTTAGGTTACTGTTAGTGAATGTAGGCTACTGTTAGTGAATGTAGGCTACTATTCGTGAATGTAGGCTACTGTACGTGAATATAGGCTACTGTTAGTGAATGTAGGCTACTACTATTCGTGAATGTAGGCTACTGTACGTGAATGTAGGCTACTATTCGTGAATGTAGGCTACTGTACGTGAATATAGACTACTGTTAGTGAATGTAGGCTACTGTACGTGAATGTAGGCTACTGTTAGTGAATGTAGGCTACTGTTCGTGAATGTAGGCTACTTTACGTGAATTTAGGCTACTCTTAATGGCTACTGATCGTGAATTTAGGCTACTGTACGTGAATGTAGGCTACTATTCGTGAATGTAGGCTACTGTACGTGAATGTAGGCTACTGTACGTGAATATAGGCTACTGTTAGTGAATGTAGGCTACTGTACGTGAATGTAAGCTACTATTCGTGAATGTAGGCTACTGTACGTCATTATAGGCTACTGTACATGAATGTAGGCTACTGTACGTGAATATAGGCTACTGTAAGTGAATATAGGCTACTATTCGTGAATGTAGGCTACTATACGTGAATATAGGCAACTGTTAGTGAATGTAGGCTACTGTACGTGAATGTAGGCTACTGTTAGTGAATATAGGCTACTATTCGTGAATGTAGGCTACTGTACGTGAATGTAGGCTACTGTTAGTGAATGTAGGCTACTGTTAGTTAGTGTAGGCTACTATTCGTGAATGTAGGCTACTGTACGTGAATGTAGGCTACTATTCGTGAATGTAGGCTACTGTTAGTGAATGTATGCTACTATTCGTGAATGTAGGCTACTGTACGTGAATATAGGCTACTGTTAGTGAATGTAGGCTACTGTACGTGAATATAGGCTACTGTTAGTGAATGTAGGCTACTGTACGTGAATGTAGGCTACTGTTAGTGAATATAGGCTACTGTTCGTGAATGTAGGCTACTTTACGTGAATGTAGGCTACTCTTAATGGCTACTGATCGTGAAATTAGGCTACTGTGCCAGAATATAGGCTACTGTTCGTGAATGTAGGCTACTGTACGTGAATGTAGGCTACTGTACGTGAATGTAGGCTACTATTCGTGAATGAGGCTACTGTACGTAAATGTAGGCTACTGTACGTGAATGTAGGCTAGTGTTAGTGAATGTAGGCTACTATTCGTGAATGTAGGCTACTGTACGTGAATGTAGGCTACTATTTGTGAATGTAGGCTACTGTACGTGAATATAGGCTACTGTTAGTGAATGTAGGCTACTGTACGTGAATGTAGGCTACTGTTAGTGAATACAGGCTACTGTTCGTGAATGTGGGCTACTTTACGTGAATATAGGCTACTCTTAATGGCTACTGATCGTGAATTTAGGCTATTGTGCCAGAATATAGGCTACTGTTCGTGAATGTAGGCTACTGTTCGTGAATGTAGGCTACTGTTCGTGAGTGTAGCCTACTGTTCGTGAATGTAGGCTACTTTATAGGCGACTGTTCGTGAATATAGGCGACTGTTCGTGAATATAGGTTACTGTGCCAGAATATAGTCCACCTTTCGTGAATATAGGCTACTGTTCGTGAATGTAGGCTAAAGTTTGTGAATATAGACTCGTGTTATCACGTATCTAAAGGCGCGAAATATTATTTAATTTAAGTTTTGGGTGAGTTACGAGGTAACTTATCATCAACTGGTTTTAGTTATAGAATTGTTGAAGTTGAAGATGTATCCCATTCATTCATTTAGTAAAGAAAATTTTGGTCTTACCGAGGTCTTTGAGGTTATTTAGTAATGACTTGGCAAATCTCGTGTATCTCGTCGTTGCCTAAGTAACAACAATATGAGAGAGTTTAATTTTGAATATTTTTTAAACCGGTTTCTAGGCCTATTTATATGATGAAGTTATCTAATGAGCCGATTATGATTTCTTTTTACTTTGAGTTAATGAGATTAGCCAAGGATAATGAGGACTGTAACTTCCGTAGAACTTTGATCTCACTGAAGTTCTTATGGAGTTCGTCAAGGCCGTGTTGGATATACTCCGGATTATTCGAAATAAACTCGAGGTCGTCGGCATCAAATGTTTAGTTGGTAATTATTGCTGGCTGCGTACAGCTGGAGTTATCCCCGCCATTGTTGGATTATTTCGCGACGAATTCGGTCAGTTCGATAAACAGTTCGAAAATTTCGAAATTTATAATATAAATTGTTTATAGACTAAATGACCTTTTTCACTAAGTAGTAATTACTGCGACGTTTTCTTTGCGTTTATCTTGGTTTTTTTCCTTCGCAATTATTTTCCTAACAAAATACCTAACTAAACTAAGTTAAATTTTATTAAGTTTAAGTATTAATTAATTTTATTTTTTTAGAATACGGTAGAATACGGTAGAATACGGTCGACTCAATCAAAATTATTTAATATAATAAAATAACAAATTTTATTAAATGAAGTTTTAGCAATCGCACATTTATTATGTGAAAAATATTAGTACGAGTCAAGTAAAAGCTTTTTGTTCTGTCTGATAATAAATTAGTGTGAGGGTAGTCCTGGCGTTGTACGAGAAATTTTCAAGACAACTTCAAACTATAATTATTATGTTGTAATCATCTAATGAATTATAAAAGCTGTTGTGATAATAGAAGATAGAGAGCAGTTAGCGAAATGATTATTTTATTCTATCCGATAGAGTAGTCGGAGTCTCAGAGAGGAGTCGAGGTGTCAATTGATTAATAACAATAACAGCAGTTGTCATGAATTCAATACAATCGCGCACAAGAAGTGATAAGACAAATTCGTTCTTATTTTTGTAATAAATAAAACAAGTTGAGAAGTTTCAATGTAAACCGCGATTAACAATTTACACTGTTCACTTTTAATTTTAATTTAATTAATTTTTTTAATTTAATTTTTTTAAGAAAAAAGGTCTGCATTTTTTGCACTTAAACGCACGATCTCTGCTTCCAAAACTTTCCGAAATTCGTATTTTAATCAATAAATCCAACCCAGCAGTTTTAACAATCTCTGAAACTTGGCTCGATGATAGTGTTTCTGATGGAGAAATTTATATTGATAATTACGTAGTTTTACGTAAGGATAGGGACAGACACGGTGGTGGTGTCTGTACTTACATTCGATGTGATTTAGCTTTTAATCGTAGGGAAGATTTAGAGACTTGTGACGAAGTTTTACTGGTGGAACTTTTACTTCCTAAAACTAAACCTATTTTAATCGGTACTTTATATCGGCCCCCTAAACAATCAGATTTTTTGCAAAATTTTGAAAATACAATTTTATGTAATCTTAGGTCAGACTGTGAAATATATTTCTTAGGTGATTTTAATATCTGTTACCATCACAAAGCATCCCCCATCTGTAAACAGTACCAAAGTATTTTAAATTTGTTTGGTTTAAAACAAATTATTCGAGATTCTACCAGAATTACCAGTAAAACTTCTACTTTACTAGATCACATCCTTTGTAATAATACCGATATTATTTCTCAATCTGGGGTTTTACCTATAGGTCTAAGCGATCATTTTATAGTTTTTTGCACAAGAAAGACACAAAAATCTTTTTTCGGGGATCATAAAACAGTAACAGTTAGGTCTATGAAAAATTACAGCAAGGAACGCTTTTTAAGTTTGTTAGTTAATTCTGACTGGGAACCCTGTTTTAAGGCCGCTGACATTAACCTTGCGTACACTGTTTTTAAAGATATCTTTTTAACCCTATTAAACCCGGGGGGGGGTCAATATGACCCCCCCCGTGGTTTTTTCATTATAATTCTGAAACAAAAGCAGTTGGGAATCTGAACTTTTATGACTTTTCCTAAAAATCTATTGTCTTCCTAGTATTGAAAACCGTTTTCAAAAATATTGGGTACTTTTCGAGTTATAGCACCATTTTTTAACCCTACTTTTGGCACTTTTTTTGAGACGTTTTTTGAAAATTACATTTCATTAAATATGAATTGTAACATCTCTATTTTTGATTTACACCGGTTTTTTGGTGTTAGAAATTTGATGGAATTCATATAAATTGATTTAGAAATTTCAAACTTGTTTTTTTCGGTGGGTGCCAAATTTTGGTGCCAGCACCAAATTTCGAAATAAGTCAATTTTGTAAATTGATCGTTTGAAACTTGTTTTTTACGCAATTGGGGTTTTTTGGGTTTCTGGATTCGATGAAATATATACGAGTTGCACCAAGCGTATCAAACTTGTATTTTTCGGTGCTGTGTGCAAATTTTGGTGCTAGCACGAAATTTTGAAAATCCATTCAATAGATAAAATTGCTTGTGACAATTTATTTCTTGCGTTTTAGAGGTTTATGGCTGTTCTGAATTTAATGGAAAATATAATTATCTATCTAGACATCTCAAACTTGTATTTTTCGGATGTGGGTGCAAAATTTGGTGCTAGCACCAAATTTTGAAAACCATCAAATATATCAATTGATTGTGTCACCTTGTTTCTTGCGTTATACGGGTTTGTGATGGTTCTGAATTCAATGGAATCAGTAAAAATTTCATAAGAGTTCTCAAACTTGTATTTTTCGCCGGTGGGTGAAAATTGTTGTGCCAGCACCAAATTTTGGAAAATATGCAAATTGATAAGTAGATAGTATCACCTTGTTTCTTGCGTTATACGGGTTTATGAGGGTCCTGAATACGATGGAATCAATAAAAACAGCACTGGACATCGCAAACTTGTACTTTTTGGTGATGGGTACGAAATTTGGTGCTAGCACCAAAATTTGCCAAATTACGCCGAAAAATACAAGTAGCAATGATCTGGCATATTAGAAATGTATTCCATTAGAATCAGCGCCCTCGAAAACCTGAAAATGTGAATTTATAGCATCGTATAAGTGAATTACAAATTTTGTGTTCTAACTGAAAAGTGCTGGTTACTTGTTTTTTTCATTTTTTTCCTACGCAGAGAGGACTAAACAGCCATTTATAGTAATCATATCATTTTTTAATGTTTTCCAATGTATTTTGCACCCCAGAAAACCTGTATTGAAAACTAATTAGCCGAAAATGTAACTTTCAAATTTGGTGAAAATTGTGCACTACTTGTAATTTTGGTGCTGCAATATAACCACCCCAGTACATTTTTTCGAAATTTTTTTTTTTCGGTCGGATCCAGACAAGTGATACCTACGTACAAACAAAAAATCAGACGTTTTCGTAAATATTTGTAGATTTTAGAGGGGGGGGGTCAATATGACCCCTCCCCGGTATTTGTACAACATTTTATAGCCCGGTACTAATAGGGTTAAAGGCACTTAATACTGTAGCACCAATTAAAGAAATTAGTCTTAAACAACGCACTGAGCCCTGGATGACCTCGGGTATTCTTAGTAATATCAGAGAAAGAGATAACTATTTGTATAAATTTAGGAAATACCGTGTTTTAGCTGATTATAATAATTACTGCAAATATAGAAACCTTGTCCAACGGGAAATAAAAAAAGCTAAATCTGAATATTTGTACAACAAAATAAGTGAGAATAAAGATAATCCTAAAAGTCTATGGTCTACCCTAAAATCTGTAGGTTATAAAAACCTCAAATCTAAATCGAATATTGTTCTGCAAGATAACGGTGAGCTGATTCATGATCATACTCTAGTTAGTAATTTATTTAATAATTATTTTACTAATGTTGCCTCTAATTTAGTTAAGAAATTACCGTTATCAAGTAATAAATATAGTATAGGGTCCGAAACTCTAAAAAATTTTTATTTAGAAAAGTTACAAAATTCAGAAAAGTTATTTTTAAAACCCGTTTCTGAGGATTTCGTTTTTAAAAATCTACTTAGCCTATCAGCCTCAAAAAGTACCGGTCTAGATCTAATACCTGCCCGTTTTCTTAAGGATGGTGCTGAAGTACTTAAAGTGCCTATTACTTTTATTATTAATTACTCTATCGTAGATAATGTAGTACCAGACGAACTGAAATTAGCTAAGGTTGTTCCTCTGTATAAAAAGAATAGTAAAGTAGAACCCTGTAATTACAGACCTGTTAGTATCTTAAGTATTGTATCTAAAATTCTAGAACGTTCTGTTTTTCTACAGCTGGAGGCACATCTTAGTAGGCTAAATCTGATCTATGAACTTCAGTCCGGTTTTCGTAAATCATATTCTACAGACACCTGCCTTATTAACTTAACTGATACAATTAGATGTAATAACGCAAAGGGTTTATATACCGGTATGGTAATGTTGGACCTACAAAAGGCTTTCGATACTGTAGATCACGAAATTCTGCTTGGTAAGTTAGGCCTGATGGGTGTAGGTTCTATAGACTGGTTCAAGTCCTACCTGTCAGACAGAGGTCAAACTGTAGTCATTAGCAAATCGCTGTCTACTGTACAAGAGATTACCTGTGGTGTACCGCAAGGTAGTATATTAGGTCCTCTGCTTTTTGTATGCTATGTAAATGATATGATAAGTAGTATAGATCCCGATTTTAAACTCATTTTATATGCCGACGACAGTGCTCTTATTTTCTCTCATAAAGATCCTATCCATATTTCCCAAAAGTTAAGTGCAGTTCTAGAATCCTGTAATGAGTGGTTGGTTGATAATAAGCTATCCATTCACTACGGTAAAACTGAAAGTATTTTGTTTGGTTCCAAAAGAAAGTTAAAGAAGGTAACTAAGTTTGAAGTCACTAGTAATGGACATAAGATTGAAAATAAAAAGGAAGTTAAATATTTAGGCGCCACATTGGATAACTGCTTATCAGGAGAAAGTACAGTGAAAAATATTTTCTCGAAAGTTAACAGTAGGCTTAGGTTTCTATACAGAAATAAAAATAGTTTGAACACCGACTCCCGCAAGTTACTTTGCTCTTCTTTAATACAGTGTCACATGGACTATGCGTGCTCTTCTTGGTATGAAGGCTTAACCAAACAGCTTAAATGTAAATTACAAGTAGCTCAGAATAAAGTAGTACGATTTATTAAAGACTACAAACCTAGGCACCACCTAACTCCAGATGACTTTTCTGAATCTGGACTACTTAACTTAGATAGTAGAGTTAAGCAGCTACGCCTTAACCATGTGCATAAAGTGTATAATGGTAAATGTCCCAATTACCTAAAACAAAAATTCAACAGAGTACGCGATACACACTCTTACAGTACCAGAGCTAGTGCTTCAAACTTCTACCTCCCGAATTGTAAATCCTTTGAATCTGATACTTTCTTTTTTAACGGCATAAAAAATTGGAACGCTCTGCCTAATGAAATTAAAAACCTAAATAATCAACATTCTTTTAAATCTGCAGTTAAATCTCATCTCCGTGTGCAA
>JAUCBJ010007549.1:0-15529 GCA_032718475.1 Nemertoderma westbladi
AAATTTATTTCAAAGAATCTATTAATTTTGATATGAAACCTGAACTGAGGATCGAGGGTTTTGAAAACTCATGGGTTCAACTACATCGACCAAACAAGAGGCCGCTGGTAATAGGCACAATCTATCGTCCAAATTCTGTTGAGCTACCATATTTCCTTACAAAACTTGAAAAAACAATTACAGATCTAAATAAATCAAATTGTGATATAATTTTAACGGGGGATTTTAATGTAGATTTATTAAAAACAACAAAACAGTCCAAAGAATATATCGATATAATGAATTCAATCGGCCTCGTGCAACTTATTAGCCAACCAACACGTGTCACACCATGGAGTAGAACCAATATTGACCACATATTTACAAATATAACTTCTTCGGTTTCTCAATCCGGTACATTTTTTACTAAAGTTGGCACATCAGACCATCAGCCTACGTTCATCACTCTCCAAAATTATCACAACTATTTTAAAACTACCAAAACGACCACTTTTTTTGATTATTCAAAATTCAATTGTAATAATTTTCTGCGTGACCTAAACTGCCTTGATACATGGACGTATACTGATCCATCCATTCCAAATAACTGTAAATTAGACCAATTTTATACTGATTTGGAGAAGGTCTGTCTTAAACATGCTGCCCCGAAAACACTTAAGCCCAAAGAAATTCCAACGAAACCTTGGATGACTCCTAATTTAGTTAAAAGAACCATAATTAAGAATGACCTTTACCGCGCTTTCATAAAAAATCCCACAGTAGTAAACGAACTAGCTTTTAAAAGGTACCGAAATATTTTAACCTCTGTTCTTCGGGAGGCTGAGAAAAACTATTATAAAACCCAGTTTGAAAAATGTTCCAATAATAATCGCAAAACTTGGCGTATAATAAACTCAGCCCTAAACAAAAGTGGGAAATCGGCCGCTCCAAAAAAACTGACTGTGATAACAGGCGATGTGATCGAAACCCTAACTGACCCGAAACAAATTTCCCAGGCATTCAATAATCACTTTTCCACTGTTGGTTCAAATTTGTCCCAGCAAATACCCAAATCTAATCGGTCTCCCTTACGGCATA
The DNA here is from genome assembly GCA_032718475.1 of Nemertoderma westbladi. Classification (NCBI taxonomy): domain Eukaryota; kingdom Metazoa; phylum Xenacoelomorpha; order Nemertodermatida; family Nemertodermatidae; genus Nemertoderma; species Nemertoderma westbladi. The sequence goes on from JAUCBJ010007549.1 coordinate 1,078, forward strand.
TCTCACATAATGGCCCACAATCTTTTGTACTAACAGAAACATCGCCAGTTGAAATTCAATATCACTTACTACATATCAAAACGTCATCTTCCTCTAACGATATATTTTCAACCAAACTACTCTCTCTAGGCGCTCTTCCCTTATCCCATCATTTAAGTTATTTGATAAATTTGTCTATTTCCTGCGGCTTCTTCCCGAAATCCTTAAAGCGGGCGAAAGTTGTACCAGTGTTTAAGGCCGGTGACCCCACTGATAAGAACAATTATCGACCAATATCCTTATTACCTATTATTAGTAAACTTTTTGAAATTATTATTAACAACCAACTTCAATCATATATAGCTAAGTTTAAAATTATTACTCAATCGCAATTTGGATTTCGTCCTAAAACTACAACGACTCATGCTCTCCTATCCATGCTTGAAAAAATATATCAAACGCTAGAAGATAAGTTGTATTCCTGTGCTATTTATATTGACCTTAAAAAAGCGTACGATACGTTGGATCACTCTATCTTACTAAAAAAATTACAAGCATACGGTATTCGAGGGATTCCGCATATGTTATTAACTGATTACCTTACTGACCGTGTTCAAGTAACTGTAGTCGATAATTGTCTGTCATCTGTGATGCCACTTGTCTGTGGGGTCCCTCAGGGCGCCACTTTATCTTGTCTGTTATTCCTCCTCTACATCAACGACCTCCCAAATGCCTCCTCTCTCTTTACCACCTTATTCGCCGATGACACTACTCTCTTTTCCCAAAATCAATCGATACAAAATCTTATTAAAAATACAAATATTGAATTAATTAAAATTAGTAATTGGCTTATAGATAACTCGCTTTCACTTAATGTTAAAAAAACCGAGCATACTTTTTTCAGTAATCGAAACAGTAATAACATTAACAGTTCGCTAACAATAAATGGCATAAATATTAAACAAACAAACGCGGCAAAGTTTCTTGGAATCTGGTTGGACTCAAAATTGTCCTGGAAAATACATATTGAATATTTAATTAAAAAAATATCACGTACGGCAGGTATCTTTTACAAACTTAGGCATATTTTTCCCTCACTGATAATCAAGCGTCTATATTACTCCCTTGTACATCCTTATCTGCTCTATGGCCTTATCTTGTGGGGGAAGTCGAAAACTAGTTATATTTAGCCACTCCGTATCAAAATAAATAAAATTATCCGATGTATTACATTTAGCCACTTCCAAGCCTCTTCAAACCCAATATATAAATCGCTTCAAATCCTGCCATTAAATCTTTTATACACCCATCAAGTCGGCCTACTAATGTTCGATACTCAAAATAACTTATTACCATTATCTGCCACACAGTTTTCTAACTTGTTTAAAAAAATATCTACAGTACATTCTTATAATACTCGTTCATCGGCAAATCAAAACCTTTACACCCCTTTCGTTCGCTTACTAACTTCCAGACAATCCATGAATTTCCAAGGTCCTCAGGTCTGGAACTCTATTCCTTTAACAATCCGACAAATAAAATCAAAGCCTCTATTTTCCAAAAAATTTCGGGAATTCTTATTTTCTACTATATAATAATAACTATTATTATTCAGTGATGCCTGTTAATCTATATTTAAGTTACCCCCTCCGATCGCTCGATCAGTCATAATTTCAAATTAAAAATATTAGTTGCTAAACCGTCAAACATTCAAAAATAATATACTAGATTAGGCCATCCTCTTCTTGTCTCTTTGTTCATTTCGTATTTTCTTTTACTAACCACAGCAATAAATTTAACTGTGTGTTTCCTATTTTTTACTATTCCGCTGGAGTTTCTGACAAATATATATATATTTTTTTTCCATTCAAATTTTAACATTGAAACATAATTTCCTGGAATACCTTAATCATAATACTATAAATACTTACATTCATTACTATTTATATATGTTGCAGTTTGAGTCACGCACTAGCTATGCTATGTGCCTTAAACTGTAGATATACTGAGCTACATAAATATTAGTTTATTTGTGCAGTAGGCCCATACACCATTATATTCTGTAATGTCTGTTATGTAAATTAAATTAAATGATTAAAATTAAATAATGGGTTGGTAAATGGTAGAGGGGCGAGCCATGCAGTGAGCATAGCTCGGAAGAATAGCTAACTCTAACAACGACTTAAACTTATCAAGTGAAGCGCAGTTGGGTTTAATTCCCTTAACACAATTCACAGTCGGGGGTCCAGATATTGCATCTGAGGCATTCAAAAGCTCATCGCCCAAACATTTCGCTCGGTTGAGTAGTTGTGATGACGTTATATTTGTTGCAGCAACAGTTACGCTGATCGGACCATGGTCAGTGGGGAGTCGTAAATCTCTGTCCACATTCATACATTTTAACGCTGGGGGGACTTTAGATACCTCGTTAACTGGGGATACTAAATAATCTAGAGCAGAAACCCATTTATCTTTTATCCTAAACGTGAGACCACCCTGATAAAGCGTTTAAAATTATACACCCAGTGTCAAGACAAATGCGTTTGAAAATTTTCCCATGAGAGTTTATTGTCTGGTCGGTCCATGGTTGGTATTTCCAACCATTGTCCAAAGCAAATGCAAAGCAAGTGTCGGGTGTACCTATACGACTGTTAAAGTCACCTCCTACAACAAAAACATCGTCACACAACAATTTACTTTGAACAGTACTAAACGAACATAAATCAAAATATTTCGATTCATTTGGCGGGATGTAACATCCACCTATTTGTTTATTACTAACTGATGGGATAGTAACCCAGATTTGGTCTTCAATTGTTTTGTCAACCCGAACAATAAAGTCTACCAGATGTGGCTTCACAAATAAGCTTACGCCACCACGGTATTGACGCCCTGTATGTCTTACACTACTACAAACAAAAGAAAAGCCAGGTATAGTAAAAGATAAGTTAGTTTTCACCTCAGACAAAAATATAATATCAAACTGTAAAAAGTATCTTACTGTATATAAATTGTCAAACTTGTTTATTATACCAGCAATATTACACCATACAATCTTTAGTTCTCCATCACACGGCCCAGTTAAAAATCCTTACCCACTGCTTTATAAATAACGTCATCTCCTCTCTTGACGCTCTTGGCCTTCCAGTCAATATATACCACCTCACCCGCGTTTATTGGTTTATTCTTTTCTTCAATGAGGACCTGTATGAGTTTTTTCCGTTCGGCTTGGATCTTTGGGCTCACGTCTTTCTTAACATATATTCCTTTATATTTAGAGCTTTCAGATGAGAGATTCTTTGCACCCGTTATGGCGATATGATATCCCTTTCATAGTCAGAAAGAAAGCGGATCAAAATCGGACGGGGCCGGGTCGTATTCCCTGTCTGCTCATTGGGGTTAAACCTTCCGAGACGCCTCAGAGAGTACTTAGCGTCGCTTGGTACTTGTAGTATCTCTGAACAAACGATTTTTGTGTCAGCTAATTCGCTCTCATTGACGCCGCATATATATAATGTTCCTAGACCTGCTTTTGGCATCGAAATACTCCAATTGGCATTGGTGGATAGCTAGTGTTTTCTTACAGTCTTCCATCTCCGATTTTAGGGTAATATTGCTTCTCTGCTCCGCTGCCAACTTGTCTTTAAGAACAGACACTTCCATTCTTAGGGCTCCCAACTCCTCGATCTGTTTTCGCACTAACGATATATCACTCTTCATGTCAATCATTTCGGATCTTATAGCATCTCGAATTATCTCCGCTAAGTCGCTGCCATTTGGTTGGCTCGGTGTGTTCGTCCGACCTTGAGATGAACCGACGCCTTCAAAGTCATCTTCAAACACTCCTCCGGATTTGAGAGCCTCATAAAGTTGCTCCTTTGTAATCTTTGACATTATGTGCTGCTTTGACATTCCGGACAGCTCGGAAATAGATACCGGCCTTTTACTCATCTTATTGCGGCAACCAATTTCTTGCTTGGAATAAAATAAATTGCTTGGCGAGAGAATAAATTTAACAGCTTTGGAGGTTGCAGTTTACTTATATACTTTTGCTAATAGAGTCAGACAGTGTGGCGCCAGATAAGCAGTTTAGGCCTACTACAGCCCTACAGCCTAGTCAAGTGAATCAGTCAAGAATGGGCGAGAGTATAGATATATAGGAGGAGCTGGAATGGGGTGAAGGTGAGTGAGGAGCAGGAGTGGGGTGAAGGTGAGTGAGGAGCAGGAGTGGGGTGAAGGTGAGTGAGGAGCAGGAGTGGGGTGAAGGTGAGTGAGGAGCAGGAGTGGGGTGAAGGTGAGTGAGGAGCAGGAGTGGGGTGAAGGTGAGTGAGGAGCTGGAGTGGGGTGAAGGTGAGTGAGGAGCAGGAGTGGGGTGAAGGTGAGTGAGGAGCAGGAGTGGGGTGAAGGTGAGTGAGGAGCAGGAGTGGGGTGAAGGTGAGTGAGGAGCAGGAGTGGGGTGAAGGTGAGTGAGGAGCAGGAGTGGGGTGAAGGTGAGTGAGGAGCAGGAGTGGGGTGAAGGTGAGTGAGGAGCAGGAGTGGGGTGAAGGTGAGTGAGGAGCAGGAGTGGGGTGAAGGTGAGTGAGGAGCAGGAGTGGGGTGAAGGTGAGTGAGGAGCAGGAGTGGGGTGAAGGTGAGTGAGGAGCAGGAGTGGGGTGAAGGTGAGTGAGGAGCAGGAGTGGGGTGAAGGTGAGTGAGGAGAAGGAGTGGGGTGAAGGTGAGTGAGGAGCAGGAGTGGGGTGAAGGTGAGTGAGGAGCTAGAGTGGGGTGAAGGTGAGTGAGGAGCAGGAGTGGGGTGAAGGTGAGTGAGGAGCAGGAATGGGGCGAAGGTGAGTGAGGAGGTAGAGTGGGGTGAAGGTGAGTGAGGAGCAGGAGTGGGGTGAAGGCGAGTGAGGAGCAGGAGTGGGGTGAAGGTGAGTGAGGAGCTGGAGTGGGTTGAAATTATGGTTCAAATTTCAGTATCCGCGACTCACTGTTGCATAACCAGCAGCTACTCCCTGTTGAGATTGAGGGGGTTTGGAAATCCTCCCACTGTGGATCGCGATCGAGCTGGGTGAACTGTGCTAACTCCTTGACCAGATCGCATATGATATGGCAATATGCACGCACTACCTCCGCAAAAGACTCAGAAACCATTAGGAAGTTACATTTTCCAAAATTTACTAAATTTTCAAAAAAAATTGTTAATATGTTTTTGTAGTTTGATAGAAGGGCTTTCATGTGGTGACATCGGTTTTCACCATTGCATGATTTTTTGACAACAAAACTTCACTTTTCAACAACAGTATTAATGGCTGAGGTATTGATAACTCTCTGTATAAATCAACCTTTTTCTCAGTTTTTCGATTTTGACTTTTTTCATCACCAAATTCCATACTAATTTATTATTTTTTACTCAATTGTAATCAAACATATACCAAAATGTTCAGCAGCTTTAGGGCTACTTAATTAAATTTAATTAAATTAATGTTCATCATTAATAATAAAAATAATAATAATGACACAGCGCAAGTAAGGTATAAAATAAATGTAGCACAACAACATTTTAAGTTCGTTACTGGTAATTGAAGGTAACAGGTAACAGAAGTCGTCCACATGCTCAAGCATACCATCCTTTGAGCTTATGCTCATCCGATCAGAGACTTGCTGAGGACTTTCAAAGTTAACTGGCAAAATTTTGGTCTTTCTGGAGTTAATAAAAAGACCAACACTGGAAGCAGCATGTTCTAATGAGCTGAGGAGCCGTTGGGCTCCCTCTAGTGATTCTGAGAGTACTCCTAAGTCATCAGCAAAGTCTAGATCAGTTAGGTACTTGGCAGGATTTCCTCGACTTCTGGAGCCAGTAGGTGGAGTTATCATCCCCCCATCATCATTATGATGATCTAAGGACATGCGTAGAACATAGTCAACCACAATTATGAACAAGAATGGTGCAAGTGTATCTCCCTAGAGGACGCCCCATAACACTTCAAATGGTTCTGTGTCACCATCAACAGTAGACACAAATGTTGTCGAACCATCGTATACTGATCTGATTGCTGCAATAATTTCATCAGGAATCCTATATAATGAAAGTATGCTGAACATACATGAGCGAGAGACTGAATCAAAGGCTTTGAAGAAGTCAACAAAGATAACAGCCAGATAGATGCCTGTCTTTCTTTTTTGATAACTCTTCAATTATCCTTCTAAGTGCCAAAATGGCCTCCATGGTCCCACGACCATTACGGAACCCATTTTGATTTCCACGGAGCAGTCTCTCAATGGGATCCCTGATGCGATTTAATAGAATTCTATTGTATAGCTTTGCAGCAATCGAGATCAATGAGATTCACCGAAAAGAACCATAGAGTGTGTTAGGTTGCCCTTCTTGGGAACTGGCACTAACTTATTTGTTTTAATTTCTTGTGGGACTCTTGTTGTTCGGTACATGTCTACTATGATGGGATAGATGAGCTTTAAACACTCAGGTATTTTAAAGACCTCAGGGGGAACACCATCTACTCCACTGGCACGATTGGTCTTAATGTTATTTTCAGCAGCCTTCACTTCTGCAAAGGAGATATCGCCAATGGGAATATCTGGGAGTACAGACTCAGACACGTTTACTTCTATAAAGTTATCAGGCAATACCCTGTCATTATTGAGGAGCTTTTCAAAGTGGGCCTTCCAACCATTGAGGCGATCGGCTGGTGATTCAGCCTTAACCTTGGTGGTTGGTTGGCTCTTCCGCCCAGTAAGCAAGTTGATCGATTTCCATGCCTGGGATGATTGCCTGCTGTCGTCAGCATCATTGATGGCATCAACCTGTTGCTTTATTAGCTCCTGGAGATTAACAGAGTACTGCCTGTTCAGGGACCTAGCTGCAACCTTAACTGCATTCTTGGCCGCCGTAGTCTAATAATATAATAATAATTCTCTATTTAATAAACACAAAAGAAAACACAAAAATTAACTTCCGGTTCACTTGCACCAAATAAACATAAACATATGAACAACAAAGTGACCAACAAACAAACTGACCAATAACCTACCTAAACCTATCAGAAAAATTATTAACAGACGCTATATGTATTCAATGAAAGATTTTTCCTAATATTGAAATTAATTTGTAGTTCACATAGCCACTTACGCCACAATGGGGAATATACTATCGAATCCGAGTTGATTATATTGTAAATAATTGTATTTGAAGACTTATTAATTCTAGTCATTAGACTGTACATAAGATTACGTATTACTGCCACACCATTCGGCATATAATTAGAGACCCACATTTCAGATGCACTGCAATACTTAGGATAACCCATAAGCAGCCTAAAAATGTTATTATAATAAGAGACTAGAAGTTTGTTAAGACATGACTTAGGGTAATTGCACCATAATTGGGCTGTATATATTCCACTACTAAAAGAACGAAAGAGTGTTAGCTTTACAGGTTTGGAGCACATAAAGAACCTACGTTTTAAGCTATTACCCTGGCCGTATAATTTTCTACACTGTCTAAGTATATCTTTATCATCACTTAGGGTATCGGTTATAAAGTGACCTAAATATTTAACGAAGTTATTTACAGGTATAACTAAGCTACCAAGGCGAAAATTTGGAAAAGCCCAATGTGATTGAGATTTAGACCTAATTTATTAGAATAGCACTTTTTTTTGCACTGAAGTTTACGTCATATAAATCACCAAATTCCTTACAAATGTTTAATAATGATTGTAATCCTGTGATATCAAGGTGATATCAAAACAAGATCATCAGCGTATAACAAATGATTACATAACAGGTTACCAATATAACACCCTATCGTAACTTTATTTAATTTAGTTGATAAGCAGTCCATATATACGTTGAATAAAAATGGGCTCAAAATACCACCCTGTCTACAGCTATTACTTACATTAAAAAAAAGACGATATCACACAGCCCCATCTACACGCAAATAATTGATGTACATACCAAAATACAATAAGTCTTACAATATAATTAGGTACACCTCTATGTACTAAAATATCAAAAAGCTTATCATGGTTAATTCTATCAAAGGCTTTACTTGCATCAAGAAACGAAACAAACATTGTTGATTGTAATTGACGGTATTTATATAACATTTCCTTTATAGAGTATATACACATATCTGTACCTAACTTTGACTTGAAACCAAATTGGTTGTGAGACGTTTTTAAGTTATCCGCGATCCTATTTAGTATTATTCTTTCTAGAACTTTGGAGACAACGCTAGCTAATGCAATAGGTCTATAATTATCTTTACTATTGAGTTTACCAGTCTTGTCTTTAATTATAGGTACTAAAATTACGGTAAGTAAGGATGACGGGAGAAATCCATGCACCATAAAACCGGTAAACACGTTCGTGGGGCCTTTGCGCAGCACGAGGCCCAGTTATTAGATACAAATTAAAATTGAGCGACTGTATCACAAAATCAGGTTTTGAGAAATTTACCCACACCACCAATCAATCAAAGAAAGGGGGACAGTACGTGTTCACCCCTTTTAATCCCCCCCCCCCCCCCCAACCTTCCCAACCACCAATACATAACCGGGACATCTACCACCCACGGAAGGGTAGCACGAACTTATTTCCAATCGCACGTTAAATATGCAAAGCCAGGTGGTTTATAGGAATATAATAAACGCAGTACTCGTTTTCATTATAAGCCTCTTTGCGTTCGTCCTGTTTTGTATTTAAATATATTTCTTAAACGCAGGCTGACGATATTTATAATAATAATAACTAGGGATGCGATCAATATGTGAAGCCAGGTGGTTTATATAATAATTTAGTCAACGAGGTACTCGTCTTCATTATATGCCTCGTTGCGCTCGTCGCTTGTCCTGTTTTGTCATAAAACATTTTTCCTAAACGCAGACTGACGATCTTTACAGTTATAACTATGCGAAGTTTCGAAACTGTGCGATACATCTATGTGGAGATGTGTGATATGTGGAGATGTGTGATACAACGCCAACGCATCTTATGCCGATGTAGTAATATGGGTATTGAAATAATATTAAATCAATGTACACTCTTAAAGCTGCAGCGAAAAAATGTAGCTAATTTCCTAGGTTACATATAAAATAATAATATTATTTTTAAGAACATTAATTTTACTACTTTGCAAAAATTCAATTAAAAAATAACCAGACATATACATTGTGGAATAAACTATTTCAGATAAGCCTACACAACAGCCATGCCATGGATGGTATTTATGTTATTATATCTGTCATTTACCTGAGATAGCAATACAACACTTATAGTAGAGTCAATACAGGAAGGATGTTGGAATGCTGCCTGGGCTGGAATAGCAATACTGGTTGCCTATTACAATTTCTCTCTGGTTAGTCTACAGCCACAACTCCAAGCTAGCTCCACACCAGCAGAGACTTGACCAATAATCATTCCCAGCAACTAGCTGCCTTACACACACATCCTTCCATCGTACCAGCATGTTAGCCAATAAATGAGCAGTATTTAATGAGAATCAATTTTTTATGACGTTTTAATTACTTTAGATCAATTAAAGACACAATTAATAAAGCAAATCACTTGAACTAATTAAAAACTATAATAGAATGGCGTATGTGGATTACATCTGTATAATTTTTAAGTATAATTATTTAAATCTTATACTGTAAAACAATTAATTTCCTTTAACAGGCAGGTTGAAAATGGTGTTTTTACCGTAATCAACTTAATTAACTAATTAACTGCTATTATCTTAGCTTCTCGAAGGCCACACGGAAATTCTACTTGGAAAATTTCTAAACTTTTGCCAAACAACATGTGTACCAAGTTTGGATAGATTTCATCAAAGATTGGCTGAGTTATTAACGTTTAAAATTGGACGCGACAGAACGACAGAACGACAGGTTGATTAATGGTACCACTACGCTAAGGCTCACTCACTTCGTGGCTCGCCCCACAGCGACGATAAAATTGAATTCATTAAATCATTAGAAAATTTTAGGTGTTCTGCAAATATGTTTCATACTCGCTAGATTTATTTTCACATAAAGATTCAATACTATCGCGTACTTCGTCAATACTAACTAATATGTCCTTATAATTCGTATCTGCACAGTTAAATCGGCTGGTGTTTCTATTAAGACAATTAAATAAATCAAAAAAATGATTTCTCCAAAGGTTTGCTATATTTTCTGTTCCAGTTACACCATCAACAGATGTTGGTAGCGGCATATTACTATTATTTATTTTTTTAACTTCCTTCCAAAAGTCTCTGCTATTATTCGCAGAAAGATTTCTGGCCAAAATATCCTTACGTATTTGAGTTTCATGTCGCTTAGCAATCCTTAGGGCGTACTTAAAACGTAAATTGCAACGGTTTTTTAAATCAAAAATAGAACTAGTATTAGGGCGACCAGCATCCTTCCACAAACTGAAAGCATTTCTGGATGACTCATTCTGCTCTCTTACTATGTCATTCCAACCAGGTACGGTATGAACCTGTGGTTTACTAGCACTCGAGAGGTGTACATGTTCCGATTGTTTTAGGGCATTAACCACCGATTCGTAATAGCCCTCTAACTCACAGGTATGATTAGTATTATCACAATTTATATTAGTGCATAACAAAATATCGGCCGGCCTATTAATGGCTTCCAAATTAATACTGGTATTTTTATTATGTTAAAATATCTTTCTTGGTGGCTTTGGACCAACTGAAATGGTGATTATCATTTTCATTGATTATTGGCCCATCTATCTCTGCAGCAGGGACAGCGTCAACTGACAAGTCTACCGAAAAAGGTACGTGATCGTCACCAGTACACTTATCATACAAAATATTCAGACTAGATATAGCCTCGTGGGTGTCTGCAGTTGTGACACAATGGTCTAGCCACGACACAGTATTCCAATAATTATCTACGTAAGTAAATCCCTCAACACTAAATATGCGACTCGATAAATTTAAATTAAATTCACTACAGAAATCAACAAGGTGATTGCCAAAAAGACTTGTGGGGTCAGAAATATCCGAATTAAAATCCCCTAAAATAAATGTAGAAGTAGTATTTAATTCATCTACTAAAGAACCAATAGTGCCTAATTTAAGTGAAAATTCTGGTTCGTTATCAGTTTTTTCATATGGTAAATAGACACATATAATTACGAATTTAAGTTGATCGATTGTAATTTAAATCCCACACAACCAATCGTAATTTAACTCTAAGGGTCTTACATACTTATAGATGTGCGATTTACAAAAAATTGCTACACCTCCTTTGTTACGACCATGACGTATACCAGTATTGTAGTCAGTCACAGCTGCTCCGGTTCCATGCAAACCTGGGCAAATACTATTCAGCCTGCCAAGATCTTGTTTACTGAACCAAGTTTCTTGTAGGCAGATAATCTCATTATCCCGAAAAATATCTAAAACTGCAGGTTTTAAAAAACCCCTTTGACGATTATCAAATAACCCATTACAGTTAAATGAAGCTAACTTCATACAAGTCCGTAACTCAGCGGAAAACCCCTTCTGAGTTGTAATTAAACATCAGGTACATCAGCCAGCCTCTGTAGGCCTATGCCAGCCCGGTTCCGATTTCCCCCGACGAACTCTTTCTCCAGAGCACCGTCAGGCCAAAGATCTAGGTTTAAGAGAACCTGGGGCTCGGAGCTCAGGATCTATACTTTGAATGAGCTATAGTTGTCATACCCATCTTCTTAGTCGTGTAAGGACTTCAGGTTCGAGGTCAGGAGAAAAACGGGAAGCGAAGACGCATTGCGCTCGATTCGAAACTATTCCAATCGGGAACTCCTCGTCAGCTCCAGCTCTGCCAGTTACGGTTGGTTGAGGCCTCCGTATCCCGTTCCGGCCACCCGCTTGGAACCTGGTGGCTGGTGCCGGTCCGGAGGAACGAGGTACGGCCAACAATGCAGAAGAATCACGATTAACGTCGTGGAGTTGCCCTCCAACTCGTACTCGAGATGTCCAGGCGGATTGGTGACGGATATCTCTATCAGAAACACCCTGTGGCGGATTCATTGCAGCAGAAGAAAACGATTGCAAAAGTGTTGGAAAATCACGATTACCAGAGGAAGGAACTAATCTCACTGTCCCAGATTCTATTTCATTCACGCGACCAGATAACCCTCTAACCAGGCCGGTTAGCTGCTCTACAGATTCAGTGTGCATGGCAACAGTACTGCAGAGAAGTTTAACATCTTCACTGTTTTGTTTCGCAGTCGAGAAAAGTGTAGACACATCTATGCTATCAAAGTAAATTGGTGGTATGACGCACCAAAAATTGATGCACCACTTACCAGCCACAGGCTGCAGGATCAATGCAGCAATGTGGTTGGGTGGTATGAAGTTCAACAGTACAGAAGTATATTCAGTCGACGTTATACTGCCCGCACCGGGTACCAGTTAGTTGAGCAGTTTTAAGCAAAGTCTGAATCATAGAAATTATGAAAAATAAGGTACTGTCCTCAGTCAGTCAGGATGTCCCCAGCTTGTCTCTTTGAGTCGGGACTCTTTCTGCGCCTTATAGAGGTCATTTCGGCACTTCTGAATTTTGTTGTCAGTCCAGGGGGCCCTTTTCCTGTTTCGAGGGTATACAGGAACTGTTTCTGCAGCTGCTAACTTAACTGCTTCTGTGAAGGCAGTATAGCCCTCACAGTGATCTGCCGCCTCAAAGGCAAGAACCTCATACCTGTTGCTCAGCTGTATTGTGAAGCTGGATCTCACACTTGGCTGTTGCAACAGAGAGGACCAGTCCTGCCGCGACAAGGCAGATTTCATTGTTCTGCTAGCACGCAGACTAAGTCCTTGGCCACAATAAGGCGGTGATCACTGGAGAAGGGTCGAAGTGTAAATGCATTACAGTCTTGTATAGAGCTCCTGTATTTCCTACGAAACAGAATATGGTCTATCTGGGACTTGTGACCACTGGGTCCACTATGAGTCCATAGCTTTCCAGTTCGCTTCTTGAACTGGGTTCCAGCCGAAAACAATCCATTTCCAGAGATAAAATCCTGAAGATGGATGGAATTTCGGTTAACACTATTGCTATAGACCCAGGGCGATGTAGGTGATTGATGCAGAGTTGCATTAAAGTCTCCCAGGAATGTTAAGAATGCATGCTGATCCACTCCATCAGTAGCTGCTTGTAGAAATTTTCCACCTCCTCTACAGGGGCAACACTAGTTGGAGGGTACCACACAATCAGAACCACCTTAGGAAACTTCTTAGCCAGTCTGTTCGCGCTTTCAGACCTTTGGCAGTTTAACCCGCCAAATTAAGATGTCTTCTAGATATTAAATCGCCTTTTAGCCTATGACAAGTATTTGATTCACTACACTAGTCGAAACCAATCTGTGCGCGATCATTCACCCGCTGGATATTCCCGGGAGATTGGGTTCGACGGCTTAATTTTATTGCTATGTAAGCCTAATGTATTATTCGACTGACAGTATTATATAATCTCTGACAATATTATTCACCTTCGGGAATATTAACAGTTCCTTTAGGACGTGGCGCTTTATCTATATAAACAGAGTTATGACTTAAACTACTCACAACGATATGGCTTAATTATAATTCACATATATGGCGCATTCTTTAGGAATTGCTTCTTTAACAGACTCACTCATACACAATGCTGCACAATACTGCACACTAATCTGCCAATCTTCACTGATTTTAGTCACATATAAAAGGAACACAGACTGACTCATGTAGGGTCTATCAAATAACATTAGATTCACTTCAAACCACTTTAACATAAGTCACAATCGTTATAGGTAACCTTTCTCTCTTACCTTCGGTATATCAAGAATATTGGGTTTTCGGGGTTATTTCTCGTTATTCCAATATAATAATTCATCAACCAATATAATGAATAACCGACAACAAATAGCAGTATACAGTATTGATTGAGCAGGTAATTTTTGGCAGTGAGATATTCAAGAGTGATATTTAACAAATATACGTCAGTTAAAGGATATATGTCCCTATAATTAAACCTACTAGTGTTGGGCTAAAAAGCAGAAAGCACACAACACTACAAAGCCGTTCTTTCGTGGCTTTGAAAAACTCGTGACTACTCTCTATACGAGAATACCAACTACCCTTATTCCACGAAGCTCCCGTTCAACACAGAGAAAGAGCAGTGAGATAGGAAAATTTCAGTTCAGTAGCTCTGTGATAGGTCAAAATCAAGGCTAACTCAAATTCTATTGGGAGATACAAAACAGGGCTATGACGCAACCTTCCTAGGCTGGTTGGCCGATTAAACAGAGCCCAGATACCTGCGTACAGCAAATCAGCCAATAAGCCGGTAGCTTGCGCTATTCGAGTTATAGATCCCCTTTTAGAGTATTCAGCGACTGGGGGGGAACTGGTTAGCAAGGCAAACGAATCAGTTATCCCACAAAAGCTTTTACACCGCTCCCAGAAAATGGGATTTAAGTCTATAAAATA